>CAUYON010003118.1:0-37885 GCA_963573935.1 Arctocebus calabarensis | reverse complement strand
GGCATGAGAGAACAGCAAGTCATCCCAATTGCAGCTTAGAGGCTGGGAGAAAAATTTGGTAACCGGCTGTCCAGACACCCCCTGTATAGTTATGGATTTGGGAGATAAAAGACCAGGATTAGAGAGAAGTACAGAAAAGGTTGCCCCAGTGTCCAAGAGAAATTTTTTCTCCTGGCACTCCACTGAAAGGCAAACGTGGGGCTCTTGAGGGGTGATGACACAAGCTGGAGCCATGAGAATTTTCCCCAGGCACTCTCAGTCCAGTTTGGGCTCTGATGGGGTTACTGTCCCAGGAGGCCTTCGCCTCTGGGGACAGGCCACCCTCCAGGGGTCACCCTTGCTTTCTGGACAGGGGCCAGGTGGCTTGCCCAGCCGGTGGTACTGCTGGGGGCAGTCTTCTCTGAAGTGACCAGTCTGACCACAATGGAAGCACTTGTTTTTCGCTCCTCTGGTTTTCCTCTGCCCCTGAAGATTGCTCGTTTGTCAGAGTGCCATTACTAGAGCTATCATTCTTTTCTGTTCCTTTCTCTCTTTATCCTCCTTTCTCTCCAGATCTCAGTTACAATAGACCGTAGTGGTCGTTTTAAGAAGATTCTCCAGGTTATGTTCTGGAACTATAGCCAATTTCTGAAGTTTTCTTTGTTCCTTTCCATTTTCAACATTTGTTATTTTTTGTCTCTTGGAGAATAACCATTCTAACTGAGGTAAAGCCATATCTCACAGTTTTTGTTTGCATTTAGCTGATCATTAGTGATGTTGAGCAATTTTTCATGTCTTCTTTTAAGAAATGTCTATTCAGGTCTTTTACCTATTTTTTAGTTGGATTAGATTTGTGTTTGCTATAGAATTGGGTTTTGTATATATTCTGAGTATAAACTCATTGTCAGATGAATAATTTGCAAGTATTTTCTCCCATTCTGTATATTAGCTCTTCACTTTATTGTGTCCCTTGCTGTAAAGAAGCTTTTTTTAGTTTGGTAAACTCTCATTTGTCTATTTTTGTTTGTGTTGCTTATACTTTTGAGGTCTGTTTCTTTTTTATTTATTTATTTTTTGAGACAGAGTCTGTCACCCTGGGTATAGTGGGTAGAGTGCCAAGGCATCATCACAGCTCACAATAACCTCTAACTCAGTGGTTCTCAACCTGTGGGTCACAACCCCCTCCTTTCATAGGGGTTGCCTAAGACCATCCTGCATATCAGGTATTTACATTATGATCATAACAGTAGCAAAAATTACAGTTATTAAGTAGCAATGAAAATAATTTTGTGGTTGGGGGTCACCACAACATGAGGACTGTATTAAAAGGTCACAGCATTAGGAAGGTTGAGACACTGCTCTAACTCCTGGGCTCAGGTGATCCTCTTGCCTCAGCCTCCTGAATAGCTGGTACTATAGGCACCTGCCACAATGTCCAGATAGTTTTTCTATTTTTAGTAGAGACAGGGTTTTGCTCTTGCTCAAGCTGGTCTCAAACTCCTGAGCTCAGGCAATCCATCAGTCTTGGCCACCATGCCAGGCCACTTTTGAGGTCTGATTAAAAAAAATTGTTCAGTCCAATATCATGAAGCATTTCCTCTATGTTTTCTGTTAGGAGTTTCATAGTTTGGGGTCTAACGCTTAAGTTTTTAACCCATTTAGAATTGATTTTTGTATATGACAAGAGGTAAGAGTCTAGTTTCATTCTTCTGTATCTAGTTTTCCCAACATCATTTATTGAAGAGACTGTCCTTTCTTCAATATGTGTTCTCAACACCTTAATCAAACATCAGTTGCTGTAAATACATGGATTTATTTTGGGATTCTCTCTTCTGTTCTATTGGTCTGCATGTCTGTTTATATGCCAATACCTTGCTGTTTTGGCTTCTGTAGCTCTGTAGTATATTTTCAAGTCATGGAAAAAAACAAAGCTGATGCTGCCAGCTTTGTTTGTTTTGCTCAGGATTGGGTTTACTATCTGGAATCTTTTGCCTTTCTATACCAATTTTAAGATTTTTTTTCTATTTCTGGGAAGAATGTCATCGGTATTTTAATAGGGATTACATTAAATCTGTAGATTTATGTGGCTAATATGAACATTTTAATAATATTATTCTTCCAGTCCATGATTATCTTTCTACATATTTTCATCCTCTTCAGTTTCTTTCATTAATGTTTTGTAGTTTTCATTGTACATACCTTTTACTTCTTTGGTTAAGTTTATTCCTAGGTATTTTTTACATTTTTCTCTATTGTAAAGGGATTTGTTCTCTTGATTTCCTTTTTCAGATAATTTGCTATTGGCATATATAAATGCTACTGATTTTTATATGCTGATTTTGTATCCTGAAACTTTACTGAATTCATTTATTAGTGCTAATATTTTCTTAGTGGAATCATTAGGGCTTTCCATATATAAGATCATGTCACCTTCAAACAGGGACAGTTTGACTTTCTCCTTTCCGCTTTGGATGCCCTTTGTTTCTTTCTCTTGCTTAATGGCTCTGGCTAGAACTTTCAGTACTTCTGTTGAACAAAGGTGGTAAAAGTGAATAGATTTCAGAGAAAAAGCTTTCAACTTTCCCCTGCTCGATATGATGTTAGCTGTGGGGTGTCACTTATGGCCTTTATTATTTTGAGGTATGTTCCTTCTATAGCCAACTTATTGAGGATTTTTATCATGAGGGTATTTTGAATTTAGAGATGAAAAAGGAATGCAAAGGATCATAAGAGACTACTATGAATAACTGTGCACCAACAAATAGGAAAATCTTAAAGAATAAATTCCTGAACATATACAACCTACTGGCACGAGCAGCTGACTGAGCCTGGAGAAAAAAACAGCATTTGGAGCCGCACTCCAGCCCAGGCCAGCCCTGACGTGGGCCTCGTCAGCCAGTAATGGGGAGCAGAGATGGGGGGGTCAGAGAGATGAGCATGAAAACAGTGAAGGTCAGGAATGAGAGCCCTCCTTTAAAAAAAAAGAAAATAAATACACACACACACACACACACCAATGAAGAAATAGAAAACCTGGCCGGGTGCAGTGGCTCACACCTGTATTCCCAGCACTCTGAGAGGCTGAGGCATGCATTATCAAATGATTTTTCAATGTTAGTTGAAATGACCATGTCGTTTTTGTCCTTGATTCTATTAATGTGTAGTATCATGTTTCATGATTTACTAGTATTGAACCATCCTTGCATCCCTGAGATGAATTCCATTTGATCTTGAAGAATGCTCTTTTTAGTGTGTTGCTGAATTTGGTTTGGTAGTATCTGTGTTCATCAGTGATATTGACCTGTAGTTTTTGTGCATATGATGCCCTTATCTGATTTTGGTATGAGGGTAATTCTGTCCTCACAAAATGAGTTTGGAAGTATTTCTTCTCCTCTCCTCTCCTCTCCTCTCTTCTCCACTCTTCTTTTCAACAGAGTCTTACTCTGTTGTCCTTGCTAGCATGCTGTGATGTCATGGTAGCTCACAGCAACCTTAAACTCCTGGGTTCAAGTGATCCTCTTGCCTTAGCCTCCTAAGTAGCTAGATCTACAGACATGTGCCAAAATGCCCAGCTACTATTTTTAATGGAGATGGGATCCCACTCTTGCTCAGGCTGGTCTCAAACTCCTGAGCTCAAGCAATCCACCCACCTCAGCCTCTCAGAGTGCTAGGAATACAGATGTGAGCCACTGCACCCGGCCAGGTTTTCTATTTCTTCATTGGTGTGTGTGTATATATATATTTTCTTTTCTTTTCTTTTTTTTTAAAAGGAGGGCTCTCAGTCCTGACCTTCACTGTTTTCATGCTCACCTCTCTGACCCCCATCTCTGCTCTCCATTACTGGCTGACGAGGCCCACGTCAGGGCTGGCCTGGGCTGGAGTGCGGCTCCAAATGCTGTTTTTTTCTCCAGGCTCGGTCAGCCACTCATGCCAGTAGGTTGTATATGTTCAGGAATTTATTCTTCAAGATTTTCCTATTTGTTGGTGCACAGTTATTCATAGTAGTCTCTTATGATCCTTTGCATTCCTTTTTCATCTCTAAATTTATTTAAGTTTTCTTTCTGTTTTTCTTAGCCTGGCTAAAGATTTGTTAGTTTTGTTTACATTTTTCAAAAAATAGCTTTTTGTTTCATTGATATTTTGTATTGCTTTAGCTTCTATTTCATTTATTTCTTCTCCAATATTTAATATTTCTTTCCTTCTACTTATTTTGAGTTTTGATTGTTGTTGTTTTTCTAGTTCTTTGAGGTGAGCTCATCTATTTGAGATTTGTCTACCTTTTCATGGAGGCATTTAGTGCTGTAAACTTCCCTCTTAGGACTGCTTCTGCTGTCTCCAATAGGTTTTGGCATATTGTATCTTCATTTTCAATTGTCTCTAGAAATTTTTTAATTAAAAAATATTTCATGAATGCACACATTTATACGAACATGTGTGGAGATGCTCACATTCTCCTATGAGGAGTGAGTCTCACCTGAAGGCAGGGGACAGCCGTAATGTATTACCAAGCCCCAGCCACTCTGGCTTCTGCAGGGAGCTGCACATAGGCACCCTCCACCAGCAGGCGGGTGCAGCATCCTGGCATACCCATGTAGTGGGGGAGATTCCTTTCTTCTCCTCCCTTTCTAGGCTGGCAGCCTGGATCTCACCGCTGTGCCCAATTTCTCCATCGTGGGCAACCTTGACTACTGGTCCTTCCTTTAAAGGCCACAGACCTGGCCAGACAGACTCACCTTTTCAAATCTGCCATTGCTTCTGTCTCTTTCTCCCAGGCCTGGTGGGGTCAGACAGGGTCATCCTTGAGCGGGTGCTGCCTGTTATCCTACCCAGGAGCTGGGGAATCCCCTCACTCCCTGCTCTCCCCATAGCGTGCCTGTGTGGCTTGAGAGGTACCTCCCACAGCCACACTGTTCCTTCGCTGCACTCCTCTGGCTATGTGTGGAGGTCAGAAACAGACCAGAGCCCCTGCAAGCAGCCCCACATTATTGCTTCATCAGTGCCTGTGGGAAGGACACTGTGCAAACAGGCATCTGTTAAATCTCTATCTTTACATCCTATTCCTGATGCCCTCCCGGGACCTGCTGGTCTCAGGAAGGGCTTATTCGCCTGTTGTACTCCCTAAACAAGGGGATATTCGGGCCCTCCTAGATCCTCCTGGCCGGGGAGAATCTCAGAAGAACTGAGGCCCTGGAATTGGAATCAGACCTGGAACATGAGATGCCCAGACAGCCTGGAGGAGCTGGCCAACTGACCTTGGTGGCTGACCTTTGAACCTAAAGGAAACTGGCTTCCCATTCACAGAGGCAGTCTTGTCCACTAGATAAACTCAGGACCCCAGCCTTCTACTCTACTCTAGTGGGCCAGGACTTTAGGCAAATCCCAAACAAGGTTTCCCTAGAAGGGGGAAATCCCAAAGGCTGTGGCTGCCTTGTGGGTGAGCGACAGACCTCTGAAGAGGAGAGGCTGCTGACCCTGAATATCACAGGGGTGCCACCTGGGGAGGACCCTGTGGGGCCCACTCATGTGCACAGTGGCAAGGATTAAAACAAAAGGAGGCCAGTCTGGAGCGTGCCGGAACTTGGAGGCTCTGCTGGCACCCAGTGGGGTCTGGGATGTTGACCAGGAGTGGGTGCTGCCGCCTGAGCCAGTTCCTTCCCCAGCTCCCTGAGAACGTCAGGGTGGCTCTTTCTCATTCTTTCTGCCACCTTGAGCCTCGAGGTGTGCTGTTTGTTCCATCAGAACACTGTCCTCCATACCTGAGCAAGCTTAGATGAGGCCTTTTTTCCTCACTTCTAAAAACCTATGGGGCCCTCCTGCTGGGGAGGGCACAGACCCCTCTTTCTCTTTGTCCTTGTCAGCTTAACTCTGCCCTACATTGTCGTGCACACCAGTCTGGAAGCTGCCCAGGCCAGCCAAGCTGTCTGTCTTGGCTCACGTCCACTCTGTGTGCACAGCTCTGTCTTGTACACAGCAGGTCCTCATGTCACCCAACAGCTGGAGGCAAGGGCGTCCAAAACAACTTCTTCTCTGGGGCTTCTTGCACTCTGAAGTCTTACTCAGCCTTTCGGAAGCTCTAGAGCTGAACCCAGGAGAACTGCAAAGCAGGAACTTGGGATCCGCCCATGCCTATGGAGCAGTCAGGGGGCTATAGGGGTTCGCCACACAGCCAAGGAGGCTGAGGGACCGGCAGGGTGAGGACACCTCCAGGACACCCCGAGACATGGCAGAACACTGTCTAGAACCCAGGCTGTTGACCTTGTCATGTGAAGGAGAAGACCAGGCAGACCTGTGTGCCTCTGGAGTCAGGGGACATTTCACAAGAACTTCTCTTTAGGGCTTTTATTATTGTTGTTTAATAAAGAAAAATAAAGAAAAGCAAACAAAAATGATCCATGATCCACTCCCCAGATAATCTCCATCATGTTATTTTTTTTTTTTTTAAGTTACACATTCATTTTAGAACGGTGTAAAATAAAACCTTTAAGACTCCTTGCTGCCACTTGAGTCATCTCTTCTGGGTAAAGTCTGTCAATGGGCTTTTTTTTCCTCTAGGAAAAAAAATAAGTATACATGACTTCATTGGTATTTCTGTATGTGAATAATTTATTATATTTATGAACTTGCACAAAACGGGTCACATGATACCAACATTGCACTAAGCATTGCATTCGTCACACATCTGTATGAATGTCATCTTTTCTGTGTGTCCAGGTCCTGACATTCAGATCCACCTCTTTTTGTTAAAGGCTTAAAAGTACTCTGCTATGTGATGTTCTGTATTTGACCAATCCGGGGTTGACTGTTGCTAGTTTTTCTTCTGCCAAATAAGGCAGCAAAAAAATCTTAATAGCTTTGTGCATCTATCTTGATGTACTTTTCTGAGTCTGAAAGGGGTAACTCTTAAAGTAAAGCTTTGACCTTTTTAAAAATTGTTGGCACCAGAAAACATTAAATGACCTGTGCCCGTAATGTATAAAAATAATATCAAGTTGGGCACAGTGGCTCACACCTGTAATCCTAGCATTCTGGGAGGCTGAGGCAGGAGGATCACTTGAGCTCAGGAGTTTGAGACTAGCCTGAGCAAAAGAAAGACCCCATCTCTACTGAAAATACAAAAATTAGTTGTGAATTGTGGTGGGCACCTATAGTCCCAGCTATTTGGGAGGCTGAGGCAAGAGGACTGCTTGAGTCCAAGACTCTGAGGTTGCTGTGAGCTGTGATGCTACAGCACTCCGCTCAAGGTGACAGAGTGAGACTCTGCCTAAGGGAAAAAAGAATAATACCAACAATAGTAATAATACGTATGACATTTACTATGTGCCAGACACTAACCTTTTATATGTGTACACAAGTAGGAAGGGGAAAGCAGGCCAGTGTTCCTGCCCCAGGAAGAGGTGACTTGCTCAGGGGATGCTCTGAGGGCTCAGGAGTGGCAGCACTCCTACTCTGGCCCCAACTGAGGCAGCTTCAGTTCAGCTGGCTGATGAAACCAGCCATGCAAATATGGGGAGCTGGGTGGGAAGAACAGCCAGACTGAGGAGAGATGGGTCACTGAAGGATGGGAACTCACTAGAGCACAGATTTGTGGGCATGGGTGGAAGGCCAGGTCTGAGGGCTGCCGTCAGGAGGAGTAAGCAAGATGTCAGAGACCTTGGCAGCCACGCAATGGGCATGGTCTTGATTTGTTCCTAACACTATTAGTGAGATACAGTTCATATATTGTACAACTGACCCATTCAAAGCATATAATTGAACATGTATTAGAAGTTGTGCAAACCACCATCACAATTAATTTTAGAACATTTTCAACACTCCCCAAAAGAAACTCTGTATCCATTAAGTCACTCTCCATTTCTCCCTAATTCTGTCCCACACACCCCAACCCTAGGCAACCACAAACCTACTTTCTGTCTGTATGGATTTGCCTATTCTGGACGTTTCACATAAATTGAATCATTCCTGGGTCCTCAGAACATCCCCCAAGCAGATCACCTCTTCCTGGGGCCAGGGGAGCTGGTCTGCTCATCCCTTCCTGGTTGTGTACATGTGGTCTTTTGTAACTGGCTTCTTTCACTAACATAACCTGTTCAAGGTTCACCCACTCCATGGCGTGGATCAACTCTTCATTCCTTCTTACTGCTGACTGGTATTCCATTGCATGACTAGTCCATATTTTGTTTACCCATTCATACACAGATAGACATTTGGATTGATTCCATTTTTTGGTTATTGGGAATAACACTGCTCTGAACCTTTCAATTCTCTTGGGTACATGAATCTTAGGAAGGAGTTGCTGGGTCATATCTTAACTCTGTGGTAAGTGCCTGACTGTTTTCCAAAAGGTCCTAATAACCTTGATTGAGGCTGCTGACAACCCCCCCAATTGGTGTGGGGTGGGAGGAATTAAGAAGCTAGGGTAAGATCTAAGTTTGTGCAGGAGGCCAGGATTTTTTAGAGATAAACCCTGCATGTGAAATGCTTGACAGGTAAGATCATGCAAATAAAATGGTTTCATGTTAATTTGAGGAGGCGAGAGAAGGGTCAAAAACCAGGAAGGCAGATTTAAGAGTTTCTCTGTCCAAATGCTTCCTACCTGTGTCTCCAGTACAGAATTCACTAAACTTACTGACTGAAGGCACAGGCTCAGGGCTGGCCCCAGCGAGAAGTGAGAAGACAGTGCTCTGTAGGGTATGATTTCAGGGGGGTGTGGTGAGACATCTCCAGACCCCCCAAATTATTTGCTATCTCCTGAAATCTCACCTCCAAGGTCATAGCCTTTTAAACCAGAAGTAGAAGTCAGGGTTAAAATGCAGCCCTGTGGAGAGCCCATCCATTACTAAAGGAAAATGAGCAGGAGGGCTTTCCTGAATAGTCCTGGGAGGTCGTGGGTGGGTGGGTGGATGGATCAGGAAGAGACATTTGCTGCAGCCATTTTCAAGAGGGTGGGGCTGTGAGGAAAGGATTGCCCAGATGGCCTATGCCCCACCAGACTGGTGCTTCCTCCACAACCCAGAAAGGAACTGTCTTCTGATTTCTTCGCAATTCCTTACAATTCCCAACTCCTTACACTTTCAAAAAATAGTCCTGGCACCTTGACCAAGCACATTTCTCTCCCAAACATAAACAGACCCCCCATCCCCCCCCAAATAAGGAAACAAATAATCCCCATCCTATCCTATTTTGCACAGCTTATGCCCCAGCACACACCTGCCAATACATTATTGAATGAGGCCCTTTCAGAACACGTCTTGGTATCAAGCAGATTGGATGTAAAAGTCGACTTCTGCCCTTTACAGCTGTGTGCATTTGGAAGAGGAAACGCCCCCTCTCAGAGCCTCAGGGCCTCTGTCTCATGGCCTGTAGGAGGACTCAGGGCTGAGCCTGGATGGCAGCAGCACTTGGTGATGGTGTTTTTCTCTCTGCCCTCCCCTTCCTCCTCTCCCCTGTCTCTCCCTCCACCTTGGAAGCTGGTAAGTACTGGATAATTAGCACAAGGCTGTTAACACCTGGGGAACTAGGGGCCTATCTCTTAACTTCCACGTATTCATTTATCCCTCCTTGGAAAAGCTAGTGCCCTTTGTCTGCCTGGCTTCTGGATGGGGCCAGCATCACTCTCATTCAGTGGGAACCTGCGCTCCTTCCCTGCCCTCCACGATGCCCCTTGGCAGGTGGAGGGCCATGCTCCCCTCTCCTGCAGGCTTCACTAATGAAAGATGAAGCAGCCTTCAGATCCTGGCCCTCCCCCTCCTGGCTCCCAGACTCTGATATATTTGATCCTCAGTAGCATAATTTTTCACCCAAATGTGAATGTATTTGCGAATTGATAGAAAATAGTTCTCGCTCTGGTGATATAATGTAGGACCGCCCCATCCTGGCTGCTATTTTGATTGTGATTTAAATGGATGAGGCCATCAATGATTACTTTATTGAACAGGCACATAAAAAATGATGCTGGGCTAAAGTAATTTCCCTGCCAAAGCCGGCTAATGCATGGTGGGCAGTGTGGATCTTGTTGATGAGTGCTGGAGGGACTGTTTCCTCATCATTTGTCCCCTTCCTTGGGTTTTCCCTCCACTGAATCTGGAGCTCTGGAGTGGAGGGGGCAAAGCCGACTTGCAGGTGGCAGGAGTGGGTCCTGGCCCTTGCTGCACAACCTGGACTTCCCAGAGCATTTCATGCATCATTTCATTCCACAGCCAGCACAGAATGATAGCAGTGATGGCATCTGATAGAGGAGGGCAGGGAGCCTCAGAAAGGCTAAGGGGCTACATGGCGGTCTCCCCTGCCAGTCACCAGGCCCCTGGCAGCCATGCAGAGTGAGCGCACCTCTGAAGCCTGTCTTCACTTGCAGCTCTGCTCTCTCCATTTATATTTGGGGGGAGAAAGGTTGGGAGCCTCTCCAGGAACATAGCTTCCTCAAACACATCCCTTGAAGGGGAGAATCCCCAGAGTGGAGGTAGGGTGGAGGTAGATGTGGACAAAAGCCATGTAAACCAGGAAGCTGCTCAGCCCCAGGATGGGTTTGGGACATGCTGTGTCCTTCGTGTTGGGGAAAGCCAGGATTCTCAGTGTCTCCTGCCCTGGCGCTGTGTTAGGGGTAAGGCAGAGCAGCTGAGGAGACCTGCTCTTTTGTGGGGTGACACAGAGTTTCCCAAACTTCAGCCTTATTGTAGTATAGCAATTTTTAGCCTTACCTACACATCACCTATACTATTATTTATTTAATGTATTTCCTTAAATCAACTAATGTTTAACTGGGCCCCATTCTAGGCAGTAAATCCATTAAACTGCTGTTTGAAGCATTCTTTTTATTTTTCCAATGCACATCAAAAATGAAAGCATCACTAAAATAAAAACATGTGTGTCCAGATAGCGATAAGAACCATCTGGTCAGCACCAAGAATCTTGTGCTTGGATGAGGCTTTGCATTTGTCATCAGCCAGAGGCAGAGGCAGAAGCAAAGGACAGCTGGGAGGAGACAAGGCATCACCATGATGGTCACCCGTCTTCAAATCAGCCTGACCAAGATCAGCAGAGTGGGGGGCCTCAGAATGGATGCCTGACCAGAGGGCTTTTGTGGGCTGCCAGCACAGGCCTGGGGTGGGACAGTGTGCACCTCCAGGGTCTGCAGACGCACTTCGCCCAGGGTTGGGGGTGCCTCCCCTTCGTCACTGACAGCCCCGACACTGCCCCTTTTGTCCTTCTGGGCCTATTCTCTCTGAACTAAGGCCCCCACCACCACCCAGCAGAACACAGACCAGGACCCACCCTACCCCATTCATTGCAGATCTGGGAAGACAAACACACAGGCCTTTGTGTTTTGAGGGCTGGAATTGCTTAGTTCTACAGGGAAATGGTCAGATGGAAACAAGACAAATTGGGGAACAGGGAGTCAGAGGCTTGAATCTTCCAGAACTCTCCATGCCCTGGCCTCTAGACAGTCCCCTGCTTCCTAGCTTCCCCCGCCCCCATCCCTTCCTCCCACTTTCTCTGCAGACCCTCCCTCTCCAGTGGCTTTCCCTCAGGGAGTAGGGACAGCTTGTCAGAGGGCTAGATATTCTGTTTGGGGGTGAGGATGCTTATATCCCTGACTTTCCCTGTCTGAGGCCATCTGGCTGCTTGGGACAAAAGTCAGATGCCAGGGCCTGCAGGCACAGGAGGGGAAGGGGGGCTGTGGCCTACACAAAGGAACAGCCTTTTAAAGCAGCGGTTCTCAAGTTGTGGGTTGCGACCTACAGGAACTGTATTAAAGGGCCACAGCATTAGGAAGGTTGAGAACCACTGTTCTAAAGGCACTTGAATTTTAATAAAGAAACAGCCTTGCCAGACTCAGCCAGGGTGAACAGAGGCATTTTGCAGTGTGGTGGGTAGCTGAAGCTGGGCCTTCTAGGGTGCACAGCCTCCTTGGTAGCCATCTTCCACTAGAACCCAAGGTTCTGCCACCACATTGGGGACTGTTATGCAAATAGAAAAAAAGTCCCTGTCCCTTGGTGAGTGCAGTCAGTCCCAGGTGCTCTTGTGGGGAGTACAGTGTGGCTGGGTTTCAGCCCCCATCGGCCCCTGAGCAAGTGTGCTCCTTGGAGCTCTGCTGGTGCCCCAGCATTTCCCCTATGATCTGTTCTTGCTCAAAGGACACACCCTCTTGCTTCACAAACTGCAAGCAAAATCTAAAGTGCAGCTAACACATCATGGCCACAGGCAGGTGACTCTCAGTGCTGCTGGTGGAGATGTCAGGGACCCACACCAAGACCCTCCACGGAGCCCTGAGGTGGAAGGCCTCATCGGGGAGGCAGGGATGGGAAATCCAGCACTGTGCCCCAGCCTGTGGCAGGTGCAGACAGAGAAAATTCCCTGCTTCTTGCACTCAGGGTAAGCCCTTTTTCTAGAACTGCTCCAGCTCTGGGTATGTGGGCAGCAGTTGGCCAGCCACTTGCCAGCCCCCTGCTCAGGCCTGGCATGATGTGGCTACCCTTGGTTTTCCAGAGCAGGAATGAATGAATCCTCCTGCTCTCTCCAAATTCAGATGCTCAGCAGGGCTGGGCTTTGCTCAGACACCTCTGGGCTAACTAATTGGCTGTAAGGGGAGGGACAGCAGCAAGTGGCTGAGTGCCTTCTCATCCCTTTTCCCTCTCCGTCCATCTCGTCTTTGCCTGCTTCTCCCTCCAGCCCTCCTCTCTTTTCTTTCTCTCATGTCCTTCCTCTTTGACTACATCTGGTTTCCTCTCTCTTCCCTCATCCTGTCCATTCACACCCTTCTGCTACCTCTCCTGTCTCTCTTCTTGTCTCCTCTGGGGAGTGAGAGCTGACAGCAAGGCAGCTTGTCAGGGCCACCACTGTGGTGGCTGCAGCCATAGGCCGGGCAATGCGGGACCTCTGATCCCAAGCAGGGAGAGTGGCAGCCGTGGGACCACCATACCATCCTCGAGCCATGCACTGGGTGTCTGTTTCTCCTACACCAGGGATGCACCTGCACTAGCATAGCTGGGGGGTGAGCGGGGCGGGCTTGGCAGAAGGATGGAGCCTGTCCTAACAACTTTACATTTATTAACTGATTTAATCTTCACAACAACCCTGTAAGTTCTATTTTTATATTTTCCTCAGTTTTCAGAGGAGGAAACTCAAATTAAAAATAATTTGCTTAAATTCACACAGCCAGCCTGGGTCTGAGTAGGGACCTGAACCCAGGCATCTATCCTGAACCTTTCCTGAGTCACTCATTCCAATTCTCTTAGGCAACAGGAAGCGCTGTGGGGGAGGGTCTGCTTGGACCCCACTCTAGTCCCCGCCAGCTGACACAGATCTCTAAGGGTAGAGAGTTTACCTTCCGGTCAAATATAAACCCGTCCATGTAGGATGACACTCTCTCAGCCTTTATGTTATCTGAATTTGTCAGATTTTTTTTTAGACAGGGAGGAAATACAAGATCTGAAAACCCAGGGTGAAGACTTGGAGTGCAGAGGGGGTTTTGAGGAACAGGATTTCCAGACTAGAGCCTGCATCAGGATCTCCTGGGGGCCTCAGGAAGACCCAGGTGGCTGGGCCCCACCCGTAGTCCCAGGGTCAGCAGGGAGGGGTCATAGCATTTGTGCTTCTAACAGGGCTGTGGTGATTCCGAGACCACACTTTGAGAACCACTACCCCAAAGCCAGGGGAAGCTGGAATTCCAGAGGCAAACACTTCCCTCTTCAGGGAGGCGAAGGGCAGACAGGAGAAGCAGGGTCTCTGCTGGAGGCTGGCAGTGGTTCCCCAGCCCCTCCTCTGTACAAGGTGCTCTTGGCGGCTATGCCCAGCCTTGATGAATAACCCTCATTTAGGTGGTGTGGGAAGCGCCTCTGCACAGACCTATCGGGTTTTTATTAACTGTTTTACTGTTGCAGTTTCAGAATCAATCAAACAGTGTTGCCCTCGGGAGAATTACTGGGGTTGGAGGGCCGAGGCTCCCAGCCAGTCTAAATGTGATGCGGGCCAGGCCCAGACCCAAGTTGGGGGCCTCAGGGTGGTGGGGAGCCCAGGGCAGGGCCTCGTGCTTTTTTGCCCCATGAACAGCAAGCTTTGTCCTCTCTCTCTGAACCAAAGCCTCAGACTGGCCTGAACCGTGCACCCCAGACCAGAACTAACTGCACAATATTTGTTGACCCTTGAATCAAATCCAAACCTGAATTTCTCCTGCGAACCACTTACCAAACCCAAGTTCAAAACAGAGAGTGGGAAGAAAAGACCCTTAGCAAACCAGTTTGAATCGGAAGGGAGTCTTTAATTCCCAAAACTATTAAACTAAAACAAACCTGGGACATCAAAGCTTTCAAACCTGACCTGAGTCAATATTTCAATTGGTTGAGCTCCCTCCCTGGCTTGACATAACTAAACCCCAGGTGTGGAGAACTGGCTCTCTAAGCTCCAGGGAATACAAGGGTCTCTGTATTGAATTAAACCACCCCAGGGAAACACCGTCCTGTAATACCACCCCCAACCCCTTTTGAAGGAAATAAGGAAGAATGTGGGAGGCCCCTGTGCCTCAGCCTTCTTCTGAACATCTCCTGGATCCAGAGAGTGGATTCAAAGTCCCAGCCAGGAGCTAAGTGTGGGGGTTCAAGCGATCTCCACCACCTGGCAGAAGGGCCACCAGGGCTTTGGCTTCTGAAGCAACCCTGACCTGGAGCCAAGCCCCCAGCGGAGGGAAAGAGGAAGGGCCTCTCCAAAGACTGGGGACAGACTCTGAGGACAAGATGGGGTTCCACCGTTTTCACAGGGATACAAGTGCACCAGCCTTGTCAAAGGACACAGGTGAAGATGAGAACAGTGAGTGGATGAGAAACACAAGATGAAGTCTATGACTTCTGAGGCTTTCTGGCCAGTGGGGGCTGCCTAACTCACGTGTCTACCTTCTGCTGGTCTTTGAGTGTCACCGAAATGCACCCTTATGGCTTGGAAGCTGTATGAACTTGAGCCTGCTACTTGGGATTTGTCCTTGTTCCAGGGTGAAGACCCCCCATCACTGTTCTCCCCTCTCCCCCTTCCTTCCTCCCTCTCCTCATTCTTCCCTCCCTTTCCTCCTCGAACTCCTTCCACACCTGCCTGCATTAATCTGCCCTGGTTCTGGGAAAAGCCCTGCTCAGAGGTGGAACGGGTACTGCCCTCTTTATGAATTAAGTGCTGTTGGGGAGTATGAAGCAGCCATCAAAAGGAATAGAGCCCTGATACCTGCCACAGCAGGGTGACCCACAAAAACATTCCATTGAGTGAAGAAGCCAGATGCAAAAGGACACAAGTATGATTCCATCGGAATGCAACATCTCCATAGTCAGATCCTCAGAGACAGGAAGCACATTGGTGGTTGCAGGTGGCTGGGGGAGGTGGATGAGGAGGTGGTATAACGGGTGTGGGGTTTCCTTTGGGGGTGATAAAAATGTTCTGGAACTAGATGGAAGTGGTGGTGTACAACATTGTGAATGCACCAAATGCCTCTGGATTATACACTTTAAAAAGGTTAATTTTATGTTATATGAATCTTAGCTCAAGTGAACAAACAAAAGGAAGTGTCGTGGGCTCCCTTCTCCCACCTGGTGTGCTATCAAGGTGCCTACAATGCCACATGTCAGCACGGTACATGTGAGCTTTGGGGGATCCACCCCGCCTCATGGATAACGTGCAGCTTGGGGGCCTCAGTTATCCTGGCCCAAAGGACAGAGTGAGAGGACGAAGGGACTTGAGTGAAAGGCGGAAGGAGAAATGGAGGCGGGGCCCCCAGGACTGGGCAGAGAGAAAGTGACAATCTACTGGTATCCTGCCCTGTGGGCCTGAACCATATTTTGGGGCAGCACCTCATTCAGTTGCATTCTTGCCAGTGATGAGGACAGTTGAGGAAGGGTGGGCAGGTTGTCCCAGGTCACTGGCCAATAAATGGTGGTCTAGTTCCAGGGTCCACGCTCTCAGTCCTGGCTCTGCACACAAGGCCCCAGGCGGAGGGGCTTTTGGAAATGATGCTGTGCTGGGCCTGGTTAGTCCCGAAAGGGCTGCTCTACTGGTTCTGGACCCTGCCCTCAATTTGGCTCAGTCTGTTCCCCATCTGCCCTTTACACGCTGATGGTGGAGACCCCAGACAGGCCTGGCCACACTAGAAACCCAGCCTGCCTGGTCTGCTCTGCAGGATTCCAAGCATGGAGGAGGAGTCACAGGGGTGTTTCCGACAGCTGGACCACAGGACAGTGGCTGCCCCCTGGCTTTGTAGGTTTTGTTCACCCTGAGGGGGATGGTGAAGCCATTCTTTTAACAAAGAGGTTGGCTGCCTGCTTTGTGCCAGGCATCTGCTAGGGGTTAGGGATGCAGCAATGAGCTGATGGCCTCCTGCCTTCTGTTGGGAGAGGCAAATAATGACAGGCACAGATAGATCAGGCCGATCTACGTCAATTCAGAATGAATGTGAGACTGGAAGAGAAATAAAGCAGGGGAGGGGAGGAGACAGGTGTGGAGAAGAGAGGAGAGCTTTAGAGGGCCCAAGGAAAGACTTTCTTGGTGAAGTTCATACAGAGACTTGAATAAAACCCAGGGGAAGAGCCTTCCAGGCAAAATGAACAGCAGATGCCTGGTCTCTGAGTAGCCAATGACCTTGGCAGGTTCAAGAACAGCCAAGAGGCTGTGTGGCTGGAGAGCAAAGGGCAGGAGCTCAGAGAGAGAAGCCAGGGCCACTTGTGTGACAAGGAGAAAAGGGGATATGTGGTTAAATTTGTGCCTGAATGCTGTGTGACCTTGAGCAAGTTGCTTAACTACTCTGTCTCTGTTTTCTCACCTGTAAACTTAGAAAAATAATAATGCTTCTCTCATAAGGTGGTTGTGAGGATTATGTGGCAGAACAATAAGTACTCAGTGTATGGTAGCTTTCATTGTCACCTTAGCCTATCACACCACCTTACAACGGACTCCTTCCTGGTGGAGAAGGAAGCACTGACAAGAGCTGCCTCCCCTCTGCCCCTCTCTAGCCCTCAGGGTCCCCATCTGTAAAAAGAGGATTAATTATCAGATCTTTAAGGGCCTCTCCAGCTCTAAGACCCCTGGCATACAAAGGAAAAGCAAAATATTAAGTACCTACAATGTTCCAGGGGAGACCACTCAGGTTGTTTCATTTAATTTTTCCAATAACTCAGTGAGATAATTTCTTCCGTTTCCTAGATAAAGACTAGTAGTTTTCTTTCTCTTTCTTTAGTCTGTTAGTATTATTTTTTCCACCTATTAGATAAGTATAGTAGAGCCTCCATAGTTGATTCTTGTCCTACATTGACCACCTCCTTCCCTAAGTTGGTCTAATTTTTCATATGAGGTCTGACAATTAAGTTCACAAACTCATCCTAGGAAAAGAGCTACACACTGATGCCAGCACCAAGTCTACCCTTCAAAGCCATTTTGGAGCTCTTTTTCTGAAATGGCCATCAGATTTATTGTCATACAGCACACAGAAACATATAACACAGATAATGAACTCCACTCAGCAAGACACTGCCACACATTGACACTGATGTACCAAAGTTATGAAACCTTACTGAGTTGTTGTTCGGTATTGCTAACGTAAGATAAGGTGGCAAGTTTGTGAACTTCATTGTCATATCCCCTATTATGACAGCTCTGATAGGCATTCCCAAAAAGAGTTCCAAAATTGAACTCTTTGAAGGATGGAGTAGGCACTGGCATCAATGAGTAACTTCCCAAGGGCAGTACTATAAAAGGTGACCTTAGTGACATTTAGCACTGAAGTATGTAGCAATTTGTAGGATAGTTCTTGAACTTCATTATCAGGCCGTGCAAACTGGACATGCACCACATGTGTGTATCATTATAGCAGGCCTAGTTGACCTCCTCTGTATGTTGACCAGTTTGTTACGGTCTCCTGGGTAATCAGCTTATAGAGGTTCTACTGTACACTGCAGGAGAAATTTCCATTTTATTTTATAAAATTTTAAATTGTTCCAGGTGCCCTTGGAGAAAAGTTTTCTGAGGTGCTCAGAGTAATTTTTCAAATGGGGCTAGAATTGGGGAACACAGAGTGGAAATAAAATTCACTGTCCAGCCCAAGACTAAGGCAAACAAATCTGAGGATTTCTCTCCTTGGTCTAAGATCAATGGAAGTTAATGGAAGTTTTTCAGGGGTCAGTCCCTTGGGCACTACCTGATGACCACTGATCATCAGGTTAGCTGGAAAAGAACTACTATCAGCAACCTCAGGTCCATTTTGCAAAACCATGGAGTCATGTAGCAAACCAGATAAGTATATAAGAGAAGGCAGGAGGTAGTGAGCAGAGACCATAGTCACAGCAGGGCTGAGAAGCAAAAGGACTCAAACACATGCCTCGTTTAAACTGTTGGCCAGACCCTGTGCAAGGGGTTTTCACACGTATGAGCCAATGGAAGCAAAAAAGGCAGAATAGCAAACAGAAGATGGGCCCGAATGTAGGCTGGTCATAAATCAGTTAGTGGTTTAATAGCTCACTGAGTAAACCTAGCCCAAAATGGGTTGATGGATGGTTCGATTTCCACCTAGAAGAAGGTCACTGGTAGCCTGCCTTCAAGGTCTCTGCTTGACCTTGAACTCATCAGCGCATGTATCAGCAGCTGGGCTTGGTGGGTGCAGACGAGGCAGGCAGGTTTATCACACAGTGGGGAGGGGAGTGGCCACTTAGGTGTTTCAGCACAGCAAGCCTTAGAGATCACCCCTTCTCACTCTACAAAGAGATGAAACTAGTTCAAAGTCACACAGTTAGTTTGTGGCAAAACCAACCCAAGGGAAAAGTTCTTTACCTTTCCGTGCTATGCTGACCAATTTCGGATGCATGTGATCCTGGCAGGCCTGGGCTAGCTGACTGGGTCTAGCTGACAGGGATGAGGGTTCATGCTCTGTTTTAGATTTAGAAAAATTGATTGCCTAAGCACTAGATGTGGGAGGCTGGCTTGTAGCTGATCTGGTGCAGAAGAGCTGGAGGTGAGTCTGTTGACCCCAAGATAGAAGTCAGAGTGTGATACAGTCGCTAAAAAGGGATGCCTCACATCTTCCTGGCCTGGGCATGGCCAACGTGTCCAGAATCAGGAGAATGACAGCCTCATTTATGTCTGTGCCCACTGGCCACTTCCTAGGTGTTGCATATTAAAAAACATATCAAGGTTCGAAGACTACAGAGAGGTAAAGGGTTCAGCTGCCAAAGGGTCTTAGGTCTCAGGAAGCCTATCAGAAACCTAATAAGGAGCTGAAGACCCTTAGCCAGAAAAGAAAGGAGGATATGCCCTCTAGCTTCCCAGGGGCTTGTTTGGGGTGGCTCTAGGGGGCGGAGCTGGGATGCAAAGTGACGTGCTGGTAGATTACCGACTGTTTCCTATGAAATGCCAGGAAGTTAGCAGGTGTTACATGGAAAAGTGATTCAGAGTGAAACAACAGCAGGAAATGTATATGGAGAGGGGGCCAAAAAAATGTACGCGCATTTTAAGAAAGGAATAAACTGTATTAACATTGTAATACTCAAGGCACATTTAACTTCTGTAATTACAAGTGCTCAAATGTGACTTGTATTCATCTTTTGTTATTGGTGTACTTAGAGTATTATAATCTTAACATAGTTTTTTTCTTTCTTAAAATGTGTATACATTTTTTTGGCGCCATCTGTATGCTATACTCTCACCTCGCCCTTGGAAATTCCAAGTACATATTAGCACATATAAATGCCTATCTAAATTAGTAAGGACATCACATGGGATGAACCCAAGGGTATAAAGGGGCTTGTCTTTGCCTTAGTTCTCTAGAAAGCAAAGGGCTTAGGTGCTATGATTTGGAGAGGGAGTGGAATCCGAGAGGCAGGGGCGAGGAGGAAGAACCTCCAGAGGGGTGTGAGATTGAGCTGAGCTGGCTGCAGTAAGTGAGCTGATTGCTGGAGGGATGGCTTCCTTGGGGGTTGCCTTAAACTGTGCTTCAGGATTATCACTGTAGGGGGCAAGAGGGAAGGACTTCCTGCTGGGTCCAGTCTCTGATTGGCTGAAGATTGGCTCCATGGAGGTTAATTTTCCTGCATGTGTGGGCACTTAGTGTGGCCCTGTGGTTGTAATGTCCACGGGGCCACCTGAAGGGGAGGCAAGAGGCGGCAGCAGGAGACAGGTGGCACACTGTGAAATGGAACTGGTGCCCATGCAAGGCTGGTCACTGCTTGAGGCTGGAATAAGAGTTCTTGTAAGGCAGATAGGACCAGAGGGGCCTGGCATAGGATCTGATATACGTACAGTGGAAAGCAAGTCTTTCCAAATTTTTGTTATTACAGGGTTGCTAGGAACTTTCTAGTACATATCTCCCACCACCCAGATCCTCCCATCTTGTAATGCCTTTAAGAGCAAGTCCATGCATGGACAAGCACATACGTGCATAAATACATGAAGTAAGTTATGTATTTTCTTCTGAATAGGAGCATGCCATGCTATGTAGCCCTTTTTTAACAGAAAAATCTATCTCAGAGATCTTTCCTTAGCAGCATACCTGAAAATGTCTCATGCACTTGAATGGCTGTGTAGCCCTTCATCCTGCTGACATGCCATCATTTGTCTAAATGTCCCATTAATGGACATTCAGGAGGCTTATAAGCTCTTGCTATTGCAATCACCATGGCAGTAAATATTCTTGTACACCAGTCATTTTGCAAGCCTGGGAGTTTGCCTGCAAGGAAAAATACCTAGAAATGGAATAGTTGGGACAAAGGGAACATACATTCACAGTTGTTTTTGAGATAGAATTTCACTATGTTGCCCTTGGTAGAGTGCCGTGGCATTATGGCTAATAGCAACCTCAAACTCTTGGGCTTAAGCGATCGATTCTCTTTCCTCAGCCTCCCAAGTAGCTGGGATTATAGGTGCCCATCACAATGCCTGCTATTTTTTGTTGTTGTTATCATTGTTGTTTAGTGTTATTTAGTTTTAACCAACCACTGAGCTACAGGTGCCGAGCCACATTCACAGTTTTGATAAAAGTTGTCAAATATCTTTCCAGGGAAGATGTGCCAGAGCCCCTTCCACCAGTGACACAGGACTCTGCTTCCCTGGTCCTCACCTGACTGTGCTCTATCACACCTCCTGTCTTTGCCGACATAAAGGTAGAAAGTGATATTTTGGTGTGCTTTTAATTTTCATGTTGTAAGTTATAAGTGAGATTGAGCCATTTTTCATATAGTATTTAAGAGCCATTTACATTTTAAGTTTTCTTTGGTGAACTATCTGTATCTTTTGCCCATTCTCTTTGATTTAATATTTTTAATATAAAATATTTCAAATATACAAAAAGGTATATGTGTATATATATATTTAGTGTATACATTTACATATATGTACATGTTATATATATTTATCATAAGGTATAAAAATAGAAAAACACCCATGTATTCACTATCTAGCTTAAGGAATAGACCATTATAATACCTTTGAAGTCCCCTGTGTCCCAAGAGTAACCACAATTCTGAATTTTGTGTTTATTTATTCACTTCATAATTTAGTTATAGATACAAGGGCTGTCCAGAAAGTATCCAGCAATTAACACCATTTTTCATATTATACGACTGGATACTTGCCAGACATCCTTCATATGCACCTTATATGTAGGCAATGGAGAGAGAAAAAAAATTATGTACCTCTTTAAATAATATATTGTGTGTGTGTTTGGGGGCTTTTGTATAAATGGTATTAAAAATATATATATATATATTCACTTCTTTTTTTTTTTTTTTTTTTTTTGTAGAGACAGAGTCTCACTTTATTGCCTTTGGTAGAGTGCCGTGGTGTCACACAGCAACCTCCAACTCCTGGGCTTAGGCGATTGCTTTTGCCTCAGTCTCCCAAGTAGCTGGGACTACAGGTGACCACCACAACACCCGGCTATTTTTTTGTTGCAGTTTGACGGGGCTCGGGTTTGAACCAATCACTCTCGGTATATGGGGCTGGCACCCTACCCACTGAGCCACAGGCGTTTATTCAACCATTTTCAAAGTTGTCAACACTGTTTTCTATTTTTTTTTTAGACAGAGTCTCACTTATGTTGCCCTCAGTAGAGTGCTGTAGCATCACAGCTCACAGCAACCTCCATCCAACTCTTGGGTTTAAGCGATTCTCTTGCCTCAGCCTCCCAAGTAGCTGGGACTATAGGCGCCTGCCACAACACCCAGCAATTTTTTGTTGGTGGTGATGGTGTCGTTGTTTAGCAGGCTGGGTTCGAACCCACCAGCCCCAGTGCATGTGGCTGGTGCCCTAACCACTTAGCTGCAAGTGCTAAACCTCATCATTGTTTTTGAAATGTATACATGTTGTTGCTAATAGCTGTAGCTTATTGATTTTTGCTGCTATAAAATATTTTCTTGTGGGATTAAGCCACAATTTACTCTTATTGATGGCCTCATGAGCCATCCCCCAATTTTTGTTATTACAGTGTTGTTAGGAACAATCTAGTACTTATCTCTTAGTGCACATGGGAAAAATGTCTAAAGCAGAGTGTATATACCTGGGTTGGAATTGCTGAGTTGTAGGAATATGCATCTTTAGGGAACACAATAATGCACCTTTGTCCATTTAAAAAAATAGATTGCTGGTCTTATTATTGATTGTAGGAGCTCTTCAAGTATGGAAGCAATTAGCACTTTGTGATCTGAGCATACTAGTGTTTAGATGCTCCGCAAAGTCCTGCAGTAAGGACCCTTTTAAGTGGGTGTTTCCTTAACTAAACTGACCACCATCCCCCTTTCTCCACTGAGTATTTCCCAGGACTCACTCAGGAAATGCTATCATAAGGGAATACACATTAGGACCTGGTCAGACAGGATAAGAAGACCAGTTGTAAGGCTGCCTCCCATCTGTACAAAGAGGGGCAAATCATTGACATGGGAAGTTGGAAGCGGACTCAAGGAACATAGCAACCAAGTGCAAGGAACAGGTCTTTTTGGGTCCTGATTTGAGAAGACCAGTTATAACAAGGGCCCCCTCCCCTGCCTAGGAGACTTTAAAGCTCTCTGGTCTGCCCTTCACCCGACAGTTTGGGGACCCTGCCCTCATTGTACATCCATAGTATATCAGGCCACATGCTGGACATTCCCCATCACTTATCTCTCTTCCCATAACCAAGAGAGAAGCTAGGCTGAGAGCTGAGAGCTGAGAACTTCCTTAAACACAACACAAATCGGCCATCTGATACAAAATCATCCTTACTCCTTGACACGTTTTCCCACAAGACCTGCTTAGGACCAGAACCAACTCCCCCAGCAGCCACACTATGGCTTTGTCCCTCCCTGATCTTCTGCAACCATGGGTCCTTACCTGTCCCACTCCTCTGGCTCGTGGTGTGTGCTGCCCAAAGGGGCTGGTTGTTTAGACACACACACCTTGGCTCTCCCAGCTCCTGGTGACAAGTCTGTGCTGTTTTCCCTTTCGGCTTCTGGCACTTGGCACTGGGCTTGGCACACAATCGATGAAGATGGTAACAGTGAACATGTGATAGTTACTCATTACAGGTGGGTTCTGTGCTAAGGACTCTCTGAGTATTATGCTGAGTAACTGTTCACAGCAACCCTGTGTAGGGGCTATTACCATCACCTCCATTTTGAAGATGAAGAAACTGAGGCTGAGGGAAATTTGGACATTTTTCCAAGTGGTCACATAGCCACTGAGTGGTGGAGGTAAGATTTGAACTCTAGTGCCAGGACTTATATCTGCCTCATGCTACACACCTAACTAGATGGATGAGCCAGGTGGCCCATGTCTAGCAGATGCCACATGCATAGTAGTACCCAGGCACTGCCCATGGTGACAATGATATGAACCCAAGAGGCTTTAATTCAGCACCGCAAGGAAGCCTCTGGGAACAGCCAGTCACAGGTTGGGGAGGACCCTAAGCTTAGTTCTCTGCCCTACCGTGCCCCTTCCTCCCAGCAGGGGTCACAGGCTCAGCTCAAGGCCACCTGACAGCCAGGCAAGAAAAACATTCTGGTTTTCAGAGTTGGCAGTTGCTCTGGGCAAGCTGCAAGCAAACAGATGTGACTCATATGACTCAGGTCCCCAAAGTTCCCCCCCTTACCTGTGTCAACACTTTTATTTATAAAGTGGCAGAACCAAGGTGGGGGCTGGGACTGGGCAATGGGGAAGGAGGGAGCCGGCCCTTATCAGCAGTGGGGTCCTTGCATATGTAAGGCTGTCATATAATTAACAGTGAAGATCATTTACATTGTCGCTTAGCTAATTTTCATAATGTTTTCTTTATTATCAGAGGAAGAAATTAACCCAAGAATTTATTTACATAGCAGCCTCAAACAGTAACAGCTTGCTAATTGCCTGTTAGGTGATTAATAAGCTTACAGCAGATGCTAATGCGTCGTGGGTTCCCCGTTTCAAAGGTGCTCTTGCCGCACGCTTCTGTTTTTGGCAGCTTAATTAGTGCAATAATTATGTACTTGTTGCTCCTTCTTTCGAGCAAATACTGTCAAATGCTTAAAAGATTAAAGTGAATTATATCCTGAGAACTCAGCGCTTGAGGATGCCTGTTCTTGCTAACTTCTCTGCATGTTCAAAAATAGAAGAGAATAAATAAGAAAGAGGTCTAACACATAAAGGGGGGCAGAGATGAGCTCAAGTTGTCTGGGCTCTAGGGCTGGCTCTGCCCTTCATGAATGGAGAGACCTCGAAGGCTGCCTCCCATCTGTACAAAGAGGGGCAAATCATTGGCATGGGAAGTTGGGAGTGGACTCAAGGAACATAGCAACCAAGTGCAAGGAACAGGTCTTCTTGGGTCCTGATTTGAGAAGACCAGTTGTAAAAAGACATTTTTTAGATAATCAGTGAAATCTGACCCCAGGCTGTGTAGGAGATGATATCCAAAAGTCATTGTTGATTTTCTTAGGTGTGATAAGAGCATAATGGTTATGTGAAAGGAAAATGTGATTATCTGCTAGATACACCACCTCCCCCCCCCCAACTGTTTAGGGTTGAAATGATATGATGTCTGTGATTTGCTTTAAAATACTTCAGCTCCCTCCTAAAAATAGTGTGGTCTACAGATTAAATAAGATTGCAGGCTGGGTGGTGCCTCACACCTGTAATCCCAGCACTCTGGGAAGCCAAGGCGTGTGGATCGCCTAAGCTGAGGAGTTCAAACCAGCCTGAGCAAAAGTGAGACCCCACCCCCCACCGTACCCTGTCTCTACTAAAAATAGAAAAAAAGAAAACAAAAACAAAAATGAGCCAGGCATCGTGGTGAGTGCCTGTAGTCCCAGGTACTTGGGAGGCTGAGACAAGGAGATTGCCTGAGCCCGAGAGTTGGAGGTTGCTGTGAGCATCACGGCACTACTCAGGGCACAGGGTAAGACTCTGTCTCAAAAAAAATGATTGCAAAAGGTGGGCTGACACTGAAGCCTGATGATGGGTACATTGGTGATCAATGTGGCTATTTTCTTCATTTTTCTGTATGTTTGAAAATGTATATACTGAAAAAAATCAAGCCATAGGGAGAAGGACATGAGAATCCTATCAGGACATAGGCCTTATACTTCAGCTGCCTCTGCTTAAATCCAGCTCTGCCCCTTGCTAGCTGTGTGGACTTGGGCAAGGACCTAACCTATCTATGCCTCAGTTTCCTCATCTGTGATATGGTGATACACTTGTTGCTAGGATTTCCTGAGACAGTGCACAGAGGCTGTAACACAGTGCCAGGTGTGCTGTAAGCTTTTTTGAATCTTTACTGTTGTTATTACAGATACTGTTGTAGGCCAAGGCTTTGTAGCTTTGGTAGACAGAGGGGCCATGAGCAGGCTAGACATGGGTTTGCTCCTTCCTGGCCCCAGTACCAAACTCTTTCCCAAGCTCAGCCCAGCATCAGTGGTAGTTGCGGGTGAAATGAGCTGCAGCTGTGATGGCTCCTCACTCTGGGACCCCGCAGGGCCCAGGCCTGACTTTGTCACTCAGAACCAGGCTTAGCAACTCAGTTTCTCCATGGCTACCCCCTGCCCCTCTAGCACTTCGTCACAGGGCTTAGCCTTACGGTGAAGCACCTCCTTTACCCAACTTTTGCTTCAGACCAGACCCCCAGAAGCCTCTGTCCTGTGCTGGCTTCTTGCTGGACTCTCCCTATAGTCAATTGTTCTATGCTCAGGAACCTGTGTTGTGGTCCTTCACCCACCTCCAGCCCCTGGAGTGCACTCAGCCTCTCCCACCCATGCCTGCTGTTCTTCTTCTGCAGGTGAGACCTGGGTCCATTCAGACTCCAGCCTCAGAGTCATTCCTTGTGTGCTGGCAGGAGCATGCCTAGGCCTTCCATGTCTTAGCCAGGCCATTGACCTCTTGTGTGCCTTGGATCAAACCTCAGTTTTCCCATCTGTAAAGTGAGTGGTTTAGACAAACTCGCTAAATGCCCAGCATTAACTGACATCCAGAACATATGGAGCCTCTGTGGTCCCAGCACCAGAACAGGCCTTAACCCAGAGCGGGAGCTCAGTCAACATTTGACTATTGATTGAACAAATGAACAAATTGATGAGCTATGCCAACTGTCCCCTCCTTCTCTGCACTGGCCATGGACTCTTCATCTCCCTTGCCCACACAGCATTCCAGATCCACGTTCCAAACTCTTCTTAAATGCCATGTTACAGGGCTGCTACCCAGGTCTGAGCCATGGAGAGGTTGGTCCAGCCTCAAAGGTTGATTTAATCACAGCATCACACGCTTCCCACTGCTAATCCCTGTGCCTTCCCAGTTTTCATTCTACACACACTGATAAAATGGCCCTGCAGCTCTCTGGAGCAGAAGAAGCAAGATGGTGTGGGAAGAAAGGCACAGCCTGCATCATTTTAAGCGAGGGAGAGCCAAGGAGTCCCATGTCCATCCCTGAACACTTGGGCTAACCCTGCCTCTACTCCTTTGCTCAGCAGTTTTACAATCTCCCCTGAGGGTGTTCTCTCTGCTCTCCAACCAAAGCTATAAGGCTCACCTCTTCCAGGAAGCTCAGGGTTGTTCCTTGCCACTCACAGGGCCTTCTTTTTTTGTGTCCTGAGCAAATGTGAGCAGCCAGCATGGGTTTTTGGCACCAGAACATCACTGCTCTGCATATACTGAGCTATAATGTCAGTCACAGCAAGAGCTATCCTTTCTTCTTTCCCTGCACCCATCCCAACCCCCACCCCAAGGTAGGGCAGAGAGCTCTGCAGACCCAAGTGTCATACAAGTGTGGATCCAGAATGCCTGAGCCTCTCATTCAGTGATGAGGAAAGTAAGATGCAGGAAGGTTGAGTTGTGTGCCTTGGGTCCCAGTGAGTTCTGGGACATGCCTGGCACATAGCTCCTGCCCCTGTGAATACCTCCTGGGCCAAGTCAGGATGGCACCTACCTCCAAAGCAGATGTAGCTCCCAAACTGAAGAACTCCAGGGGCTCAGGCAGAGCCAGATGAACCCAGAAAATGAGTGGTTTCCTAGGACAAGGGACAGTTAGTGCTCAAGCTGGCCCAGTCCCACACAAATCAGGATGAACTGGCCATTCTACAATGATGGCTCTGGATGATGTCTCGGACCTCTGTCCAGCCTTCCTGCTGCATGCTGGGCTGTGGCTGAATGAGCCTCAGGCAAAGAGCATCTGGTTCAAGTTGGGCCAGATTCTTCCTCCCCAGAATTTGACACTTGACAAAAACAAGACTGACAATGAGTTACTTTAAATGCAGAGCCCAGGACAGAGAGTCCACCAGCCCTGGCTGTGGAGGGCCTCAGAGCAGCCCTGGGCATTGACTTCCCAGGCCTGCACCTTTGATTTGTAAGCTATTCCAGAAGGCTTCCAACAAATCCATTTTCACCTTTCCTACATCCATGCAATGACGGCACCCCTGAATCACCTGCACGCTATACCAGGAGCTCTTTTTTCAGAGTTGTCCATTTTTATTCCTTTGTTTGACTTTTTGGTGATTGTCCATCTGTGGTTCAGAAGGGCAGACACCAGGTGTGTCTTCAGCTACCTCCCAAGGCTGGTAACTTAGCACAGTGTCTGGGAGATAGGAATCAAAATAGCTAGCTTTTTTTGGTAAGCACTTATCACATGTGAGTAGAACAAAGAAAGGAAGACTAAAAATGGTGCTTACATTAGCTGGAGTAGGTTTCTGTTGCTGGCAACGAAATGGACCCTGAGTAATGAAAGTCTTTCTTCAAAGGAGTCATTAAGGGCCTCCATTTGTGCATTCATTTCTTTGCTTATTTCATATAATGAACATTGAATATTAATGACGAGGGGTTATGCTAAATACAATCCTAGCCCTACAGCAATGGTTCTCAAGCTTTAGAACATCAGGATCACTTTGAGGGTTTGTTAAATGGAGACTCTTGGGGCCCATCCCCAGAGTTTTTGATTCAAGTAATGTGGATGGGGCCTAAGAACATGACTTTCTAACAAGTTCCTGGATGATGTTGGCTCTGCCTACTGGGGACTACTTTTTCAGAAAAAGTGCTCTATGTGAACTACAGATCTATCTGGGAGACAGAATTTTCACAGAGTTGACAATTATATGCATGACAGAGGCCAGAAGTATATTGGTTAGGTTTAGGGCTTCTTGGCATCTATTTCCCCTGTTTTTGATAACAATGCCCCATTTCCTCCTGAGGATTGGCCCCTCCTTCACCCTCTGGCCCCATGTTCCCTAAGAAGGCTCCCACCACTGCTAGATAGAGCTCTATAAACTACTATACCACGTATGTACCAAGATCATCCAATCAGGATGCTGAGCCTAACCAGTCACATGACCTACCCTGCTCCAATCAGGTCAGAGCCTACTACCTTTGCAGGCATCCTTAGAAAGTAAGACTTTTTTGTTTGCTGGACAGAGCTACTTGTGGTCACCTTGCAGCTGCGGGAAAAGAGCCTCTGAAAATGGAGTTGGGAGGAGAAAAATAGAAAGGTGTGTTGTTAGTAGATCCAGCCATTACTAAGGTCAGCACCCTCTGGGCCCATTAGTTACATGAATACTATGAGTAGATAAATCCTCTTTTCTGCGTAAGTTGTGTTATGGGGTGGGATTTTCTGACACATTAGTAGAATTTTCCTATCTGAGACAGAGTTCTCCAGAATTTTGAGGCAGGCCATCCCTTCTGGGTCAGGGAGACTTCATGGACGGTCAGAGACTCTGTCTCTCTGGGAGAGAAAGTGAAGATACTAGCAAAGCTGTGCAGGTGGGTAAGAACAGAGGTCACGGCACAGGTTAACTGGGCTGGATCCTGGTCCCCAGGATAAGCCTTCAAGTGACTCGAGCGCAGTAGGAAGAGGGGTATCTTGCTACCTTAGTGGGACTGCATTTTATCTTTTGTGGTCCCCTTTCCCAGAAGAGGCCACCCCCGATGACAGAGGTTCCCAGTGCCTGCTTGCTCCTTGAATCCAGACTTCCTGCCCAGACGGGCAGCTGGGATGAGGTCATGGCTGGGGAGAGTCTTTTATTCTCTTGCTAAGCTTCTTCTTTCAGTAGCAATTGCTGTCTTGCTTAATCTCAGAATTATCTGATTGTCACAGTCGAGTTTTCCACATTAGGCAGTAAGCCAACAAGTTACTTAACCTATAATTGCCCTTTAATGAAGCCCATCTTCAAAACTGAATTGGCAAAGGGAAACTTGTAAACACACAGCAAGGTCCAAGACCAAGCTGGCCCCAGACGTTGCAGCCAGGCCCTTGACGCCTCTCTGGCGTAAGCCACATTTGTCTGTGTTATTGGGGCTTTATCATCAGCTGCTATCCAGAGTGGAGAGGAGGCTGGTGCTTGCAACAGCTGCCTGAAACAGGTTGAGCCTTTTAAAAGTCTGTGAGTGCTTGGTTTGGGGGCACTTATTCCCTTGTGCCAAGTGTCTCCTTCCTTTCAATGCTCTATGAGATGTAAAAGTGATGGCTAATTTCCTGGCTTGAATTTTGCAAAAGCTCAGCAACATCTCTCTTTAGTGAACCGATGTGATAGTGGAAATGTGGCCAGTAGATGGTCCACACTATGTAAAGAGTAGGTTGACATTAAAGAAGATTCTTACTATCACAGCAGTCTGGGTGGGATCTCCACTATGGTCAGGTAGGTGTCTGCTCTCCAAAACTTCCAGTGGTATCTTAGCATGTTTGAAGTGAAGTATCATAGTCACACACTCTCAGCTGCTTCATGGCACTCTCATAATTATCAGAAAACACCAGGACAAAGAGTGAAATATTTCCAGAGCACCTACTCTGTGCCACATGTTGTGCTACACACTTTATATACTATATCCCATTTAATTATCAGAACAAGTGCATTTAGGAGCTTAGTAGTATTGCCCTTATTTTGCAGATAAGCCTCGGAGAGGTTAAGTAACCTGCACAATGTCATACAGATTGCAGGTGTGGGAGGCAGGACTTGAACTCAGATTGTCTCATGTTAAGGGAGGTCAGTGTTCCTTGAACACCTTGGTGGCTCTCTAAGCAAGATAATGCTGGCCTAAAGCCCATGAGAGGTGCATGTAAGAGAGGCTGTGGATTCATCAATAAAATACTGTGATGCCTGGGATTTGCTTCAAAGTAACACAAGAGTGTGGGGAGTAGATAGGAATATAGATGACAAGAGTAGCTGTGAAATGACAGGGACTAAAGCTGGATAGCAGGCACACAGGTATTCATTATACAACCCTGTCTAATTTTCTATGTATGTGAAACTTTACATTCCAAAAATATTTTCAAAATATAGCACTTTATCAGAAGTGACTGCCCTTTCTTCTACCCTGTAACACTCCTACAAGTCTGCCACTGCCCTGCACCTAGCTTGCCACACTGGAGTAACCTTTTAAATTGCCTGAGGGGGTCTGTGAGGATAAAGGCAGTGTTTGTTTTGTTCATCTAATAAACTTATATAGAATAAATAAATGACAAAAGAGTCTGGTGCACAGTCGGCATTCAATAAAGGTTTGTTGAATGAAGGAAAAATCCAAATAACTAGATCTTGAAGGCTGGCCAAGTTGTGACAGGCTAAAGGTTATAGAGAGGACATGTTAGTCAGGGTGACCTTTGGAGCAAAGGCGCATGCAACCAGCAGGCTGAGTTCAGAGGTGAGCTGGAGGGACAGATCGCCTGCCATGGCTGTGAAAAGCGAGGCTTTCAATTTCAGTCTCAGCTCATTAATTGAAGAAAGTTGGCCTGCACGTGCCTGGTAGAAGGCAGCTCCAAAGGGATGTCCACATATTCTTGAGGACTTGAAGAAAACAAAAGAAATCAACTAAAGGGGCAGGCTAAAGTCCTAAATCCCTCTGCATTTCCTACTATTCCCCGAGGAGGAAAGAGTGTCTCCTTTCCCAGCCACATCAAGCCCCAATGCCAAGTGGAGACTGGGGAACAAAAGGCCAGGGCAGAAGTCCGGGGTGGTTTTGAACCAGGTGGCCCTGGCTGGAGGAGTCCGCATCCTGGTCTTTTACCAGCCTTTCTGATAAAAACCACATTTTACTGCTAGCCTAGGATGAGGTTACGGGAGGCCTGCCAGGCTTAAGATGCCTTCAGAGGCTTGTCAGCACAGGTGGACTTATTCTACCACAGCACAAGTCATGTAGATGATGATGATGACAACGTAATGAATGAAGGCTTTTGTAGTTTACAAGACCTTGTGCGTCCCTGATCTCATCTTGCCCTCCCAGCAACTATGGGAGAGTTGGGGAAGGGGAAGGAAGGGGTCAGAACCTGAGGCTCAGAGGAGTGATGTGTCCTGACATGGCACAGCAGAGAGGTAGTGAAGCCGGGATGCTCCCTTCTCACATGAGTGTGGGGTCTTTTCCAGAGACACTGTACTTGGCCGAGTGAGGGCACAGGTCTCCACTCCCCCAGTTCTCAAGGCCTGCTTTGGCACTTGTCATCATAGATACGCCAACTAGGTTAAGAGGATCTCTGTATGGTCCTACTGCCTCCTAGAAATATCAGAGGCTCCAATTGCCTCCTGGAAATATTGATGACTTCTATCTTCCAAACTGCCTCTCCCCTGGTTGTTCAAATTATTTTGTGTCTCTGGAATATTAATCAGTCTGAGAGAGCTGAAGCAATAAATTTCTTAGGAGAAAGGCAAAATAAACACAATGTATCAGGTAGAATAATTCCTTTTGTCATAGCACCTTGAATTTCTTAAAGGGCTTTGAATTTGCTGCCTTATTTGAAACAAATAAGAGCCTTGCAAGCAGATCGCCTTCCTTCTTAATGAGGAATAAACAGAGCAATGACTAGTTCTATGTCTTGTCTGATCACTTGCTTTCTGCCCTTTTCACTTTGTAAAATTTAAAAATATATATAAGTCAATCTTTTCCCTTACTTTTAGAATGAGAGTCAAGGAAAGGATGGTTGGGAGAATTTTTAACCTCTATTTTAAGAATCTGATTTTATTACAAGGTAGTAATTCTTACCTTCTTGCTTCTGATGTTCTTTATTCTCTTTATATCTGAAAATGTGAGCTTAGTTTCCCCCTCCTCTTGAGGCCCTGACTTAGTGTAGGTGGGATGTGGGGGTCAGGTTAGGGTAGAGCCCAGGAGCTACTGAGAAAGCTCCCTCATCACTCAGGTGTCTGCACAGATTGCTGTAAGGGTGGAGGGGAGCATGGACCACATGGGGGATTTGATGTCCTCCAAGTTCACAATTACTGTTAGTGCTTATTATTTATTGTGTGTGATGGCCAGATGTTAATCTGTCCGCTTTTCCAGTAGATGGTGAGAGGATAGGGCAGAGAAGATTTGGATCTAGCAATAGAGGAATTGAAAGGAGTGAGGGAAGGTAGGAGTTAACCAGACATGGGAACCTGCCACAACTCTACAAGGTGTCCCAAAAGTTGCCCGAAAAATTTTACAGAATATTTACAAAATATTTTTCTATGTGTTGGTCGCCTCTTTGTAAACTTTGTAATGAGTATTTTGTAAACACATGTATATTTAGCTACAATTTCCCCCATTTCCCCTGGCGACTTTGTGGGCAACTTTTGGGATACTCTGTATAGCAGTAAACTAGGGAGAAGGAAAGAAACAAGGAGAGATAAAAAGAAGAAGATGGACTCATGGCTTTTTAGGATGTGGAATTTGTGTCACTCTAACCTGGGAGGAGCCAAGGACTAAGTCTCAGATTCTGGCTTGAACAATAAGTTAGACCAGTGATTTTCAACTACTGTGCTGTAAGAGGATCTTAGATGTGCTGAGAAAAATTTTAAAGATCATTAATTAAATTATTTTCAAAAGAAGTTCAAAGCACAGTGTATTCTTTTTTCTTTTTTACTTTTAAAAAACTTAATGTATTTTAAATGTGCCATGGAAGTTTAACTATAGGTTTGAGTGTGCCATGCTATAAAAAAGGTTAGAAAACAGGTAGATGGATAGTGGGCTCTTGACCAGAACCTGGGGAACACAGGAGACAATGGATCATGGGTGGGGAAAACCATGATGGCTGGCTGGTCCTAAATGTACTAAGTCTAAGTTGCCTGTGTGTTTGGAATACAGATGTGAAAGCAGGCAGGCAGCAGCCTCTTGGTGGCACTGTGGAAGATGTTGTCCCTCTGGGTGCCCATGACTTGGGATATTTCTGCCTCTATAACCTGCACCCTGGGCTCCCTGATGGTTCTGAATGACCTAGACAACTAGACATCATAATTTCTCTTGTTCCTTTGTGCATACCTGTGGTGAAGAACCCTGAGGCTATATGAATATCATTTAGTAGCCCCTTGTGAAACATTAAAGGTCACTTATCAGAAAGATACAAAAAGAAGAGCCAGGAAACCTGATTTCAAGCCTTGACTTAGCCAACAGCTACTACAAAATGTTGGGCAGATCACATTCCTCTCTGGGCATCACTTCCCTCAAAACTTAATAGTAACATGACTAAGTTCCTATGTTAGTAATGTCAGAATAGCATGAAGTAGACTAACTTTCTCATATAAAACAGTTTTAATATATTAAAAAAAATACAAAATGCCAAGTATTTGGAAGCATTGGAGAACTTCCCAAACCAGTCAGAAAAAGGAATGAGTTTGACCTTTGTAAGAAGATAACTTACTGGGTGAAATTCATGTTTAATTAGCATTTCTTCTAAATGCACTATATCTCTGTTTGCATGGCATACAGTAACTAGAACACAAGAAAAATGTTGTCATTCTGACTGTAGGTGTCAGAAGTTGGAACTCAAGGCTGCCTGAGGACCTGGAACATAAGTGTAGATACCCTGAAAAAGAGAGTACCTCTGAGAAGGGAGCCTAAAAATCTGTATGTAAACTAACACTCAAATCTGTGACTGACTCCTGAACTATGCCTTCGTGGAGATGACGTCAAGAAGCCCAGTGGAAGCATCAGCTGGAAGTCTGTAAACATTTCTACTATGGCTCAATTGCAACTGCACAGGTAGAATTTAAAACTTGATTTCCGGCTCGGCACCTGTGGCTCAACGGGCTAAGGCGCCAGCCACGTACACCTGAGCTGGCGGGTTCGAATCCAGCCTGAGCCCGCCAAACAACAATGCTGGCTGCAACCAAAAAATGGCCGGGCATTGTGGAGAATGCCTGTAGTCCCAGCTACTTGGGAGGCAGAGGCAAGAGACTCGCTTGAGCCCAGGAATTGGAGGTTGCTGTGAGCTGTGGATGCCATGGCACTCTATCCAGGGTGACAGCTCTGTCTCAAAAAAAAAAAAAAAAAAACTTGATTTCCAGCAAAGTAAAATCTATGTCCCAGAACTAAGGGATTCACCCCCCAAATGAGGTAAAGCAAATATTACATGCCACATTCAACAAACTGGATAGTCGGGCCTCCACAAGGTCAAAGTGACCATCCAACAACTTAACTGCCAGCCAGGACAAAAATTTAGAAGATAACAGAATCCAGAGTCTCTACAATGTGTCACATAATGTCCAGTATAAATTTTAAAAAAAATTAGTATACATGAGGAGGATAAAGAAAATGTGTTTTACAAATCAAGAGGAAGAGCAGTCAGTAGAAAGAGGTATAAAGATGATACAGATGTTGGAATTAGTGTTTGACAACTTTAAATCACCTATTATAAATATGTTCAAGAACTTAAGGGGAAATGTGGTTATAATGAGTGAATAGATATGGAATCTCAGCAGAGAAATGAAAAATAAAGAAACCGAAATATTAAAACTGAAAAGAATCATGAAAATAAAAATTAACTGAATGGACTTAATAGCAGATTGGAAATGATGGAAGAAAGATTCAAAAACAGAATAGAAACTCAATCTGAAAAACACAAAGGGAAAAGAGAAGAAAAATGTATTTTTAAAAATGGCTGGAAATTTTCCAACTTGGTAAAAAACATCAACCTACAGAAGCAAGAAACTAAGTGAAATCCAATATAAATATAAAGAAAAATAAATCCAGAATAAATATAAAGAAAATTATACTAAGATGCATCATAGTCAAACTGGTAAAAAACAGAAATAAAGAGCTATCTCGAAAGCAATCATAGAAAAGAGGTTGTATTACATACTCAGGAGAAAATACAAAAGCAACTTCTTTAGTACAATGGAATGACAATTTAAAGCATTAAAAATGGAATAACATCTTTAAAATACTTAAAGAAAAAAACTGTACTAGGTCTACCTAGTACTCTATCAAGTAAAAATAGTCTTCAAAAGTGAAGACAAAGTAGAGTTTCAGATAAATGATTTTGAGAGAATTTGTTGTTAGCATAAGTTTTTCAAGATGAAGGTAAATAAAACTCAGACCTACAAAAATAAATGATGAACATTGAGGCTGGTTAATATGTGGATAAATATAAAATGGTATTTAAAGCATACCACTTTATATAAAGATGCAGATAGGTAAAAAGTAAAGGCATTAAACAAAATACAGACATTATCAGAAGAAGGCTTGTCTGGCATCAAGACAAGGGGAATTATCATTTCACAATGATAAAAGTTTTATTTATTATGAAGGCATAGAAATTATAAAGTAATGTAATTGTAATATGTATACCTATATGGTTAAGAGACATGTGGAAAACATATAGAACTAAAGGCCATAGAAAAATGGCCATAGTTAGAGATATGAGAACACTCTTCTCAATAATTGTTAAAGAAACCAGGGTTCCCTCCAAAAACATCAGTAAGCATAAGGAAATGTGAAAAATACTATCAACAACCTAAAACTTGTTGATATTTATGAACTACTATACTCAATGACTATAGAATACACATTTCTTTCAGGTACAAAGAAACAAGTAATACAGAACAAACTTTGGATCATAAGATGCATCTCAATATATTTAAAAGGATTGAAATCATATATGATATACTTTTTGACTATAATGGAATTAAATAAGAAATCAATAATAAGATATTTATATATTTAGAAAAATCCCAAATATTGGGGAATTAACACATTTTTACATAAAGAAGCAATTATGAAGAAGAATACAATTTTAGGAAAAATTGGAAAAATTTTTAAATTGAACGAAAATAAAAATGTAGCATATCAAGGTTTGTTAGACATAGCTTGAACTATTTGGTTTTAAATGTGTATATGAGAAAACAATGAAAGTTTAAACTAAGCATCCACTTAAAAAAAGCTACAGAAAGGAAAAAAAATAAACCCAGGAGTAGAAGGAAGGAAATAATGAAGATTTAGAGATGATAATAATGAAATAGATAAAACTAACAAAGGAAATGCTGGTTCTTTTAAAAGAGTAACAAAGTTAATAAAGTCTTAGTAAGACTAATTGAAAAAAATAGAGAAATTACAAATTGCAAATATAAAAAAATGAAAAAGGTGACATTACTACATATCTTACAGACACTAAAGGGATAATAAGACGATGTTATAAACTACATTATCAAATTTCACAACCTTGGTGAAGTTGACAAATTATTTGAAAAGTACAATTACCAAAACATAAACAAAAGAAGAAATAAATTGAACAACTTTGTATCTATTAGAGAGATCTATTTTATTATTAAATTCTTCCAACAAAGAAAATTCTGGTTTCTAATGATCTCATTCATTAAGTACAAGAAATATTTTGGAAAAAAATAATATCAATCGTACAAAAATGCTTTCAGAAAATAAAGAGCAAGAATATTTCCCAGATCATTTTATGTGCCTAGCATAATCTTGATATCTAAATTGACAAAGGCAGAAAAGAAGTACAGACTAATGTCTTTCACAAATGTAAATACAAAATTCCTTAATAAAATATCCACAAAGTGAATCTAGTAACATATAACAAGATGACATACTATGACCAAATGAGATTTGTCCTAGGAATGCAAAGTTAATGTATACATTTGAAAAGCCAAATAATGTAATTCACTCTATTGATAAAATTAAGAAGAAAAAAAAAGTGTGATCATCTCTGTAGATTCACAAAAAGAATTTGGTAAATTCAACACCCATTTGCAATAAAAATCTCAGCAAACTTAGAATAGCAGATAGCATCCTCAATTTGATAAAGGATATTTGTAAGATAACTCACACTTAACATACATGTTAATAATGTTAAATATTAAATGCTTCTCCCCCTAAGCTGGAAATAAGGTGAGGATGTCTGCTCTCCCCACTTTCTATTCACAACTGTATGGAGATCCTAGACAGTGGAATAGGTAGAACAAAAGAGAAATAAGAGGCTTTAAAATGTGAACAAAAGTAAAATGGTCTTTATAGGCAACATCATTGTTTAACGTAGAAAACGTAAGACATCTACAAAGCAACTCCTAGAACTAAGTGAATTTAAAAACATCATAGGAAACAAGGTCAGAATACAAAAATCTGTATTATCTTTCTTTTTTTTTTTTTTTTTTGAGACAGAGCCTCAAGCTGTCACCCTGGGTAGAGTGCTATGGCATCACAGCTCACAGCAACCTCCAATTCCTGGGCTCAAGCGAGTCTCTTGCCTCCGCCTCCCAAGTAGCTGGGACTATAGGCGCCCGCCACA
>CAUYON010003114.1:0-17356 GCA_963573935.1 Arctocebus calabarensis | reverse complement strand
TTTTTTTTTTTTGAGACAGAGCCTCAAGCTGTCACCCTGGATAGAGTGCTGTGGCATCACAGCTCACAGCAACCTCCAATTCCTGGGCTCAAGTGAGTCTCTTGCCTCTGCCTCCCAAGTAGCTGGGACTACAGGCACCCGACACAACGCCCGGCCATTTTTTGGTTGTAGCTGTCATTGTTGTTTGGTGGGCCCCGGGCTGGATTCGAACCCGCCAGCTCAGGTGTACGTGGCTGGCGCCTTAGCCTGTTGAGCCACAGGCGCCGAGCCTTTCTCTTTCCTTTTAAGCAACAATATTTGATTTATCTGTACTTGAGGTCTCCAAGTTTTTTCCTCTCATTCTTATGGTACCAACTCGAATCTAGGGCCCAACTCATGTATCTCCTACTGCTTGTGTTAAGATTACAGTGGTCAACATGTTGCAAATCCAGTTATTGTGCTTGACTCAGCAGGATTTAGCACAGGTGACCATCCAGTTATTGTGCTTGACTCAGCAGGATTTAGCGCAGGTGACCGTCCCTCCTCCTGGGATGCTCGTGCGACACCGTCTTCCCGGGACTTGCTTCCAGCCTCACTGGCTGCTGCTTCTCAGCCTCCTTTACTGGTTCCTGTTCAGTTTCCTGACCCTCAAACATGAGACTGCTTCAGGACGTAGTCCTGGGACGGCTTTTCTTTTTACCCTCACTCCCTTGGTAATCTCCGCTGTCGTGAATTTAAGTACCATTTATACACCGGTGACTCCCCAGTTTACACGCCTACTGCAGACTTCTTTCCGGAACTCCGGGCTCAATAGTGGGCTGCCTTCCTGACTCCTCTGCTTGTCTAAACAGCATCTCAAACTTCTGTTCAGAACAGTGCTCCCGGCTTCCCCACCAGCTTTCTCTCAGCTCCCTCTGACACCATTGCTCTGGTTGCTCAGATCAAAACCTTCATCCCTGACGCCTCCTTCTTTCTGAGCACTTCTCACTCCGCCCTTACCGAGCCTGGATCCTAGTGCAGGTAGCCTCCTTCCCAGTGTCCTCCCCCTCCTCCACGTCCGCCTTTGCACACAGCAGATGCACTCATTCTGTTAAAATGTGGGTCACATCAAGGAAGCCTCCCTGTCTCACTCGGAGCGTAGCCTAGCGTCCTTTCAGTGGCCTTGGATGTCCTGTGCTGACGGGTCCCGTTACCGTCTGACCTTGCCTGCTGCTCTTCCTGGAGCCCACTCTGCTCAGCCACCCTCACATGTGCCAGGCCTGCTCCTGCCTCATAGTTTTCCTCCACCTGCTGTTCCCTCTGCCCAGAGTGCCTTTCCAGAGATGGACAGCCCCTGCTCCCTCACCTCCTTCATTTTTTAAGAGACAGAGTCTCATTTTATCACCCTCGGTAGAGTGCCATGGTGTCACACAGCTCACAGCAACCTCCAACTCGTGGGCTTAGGCGATTCACTTGCCTCAGCCTCCTGAGTAGCTGGGACTAGAGGTGCCCGCCACAATGCCCGGCTATTTTTTTGTTGCAGTTTGGCTGGGACCGGGCTTGAACCTGCCACCCTCGGTATATGGGGCCGGCGCTACCCACTTAGACACAGGTGCCACCCTTCAGTTTTGTTTTTTTTTTTTTTGAGACAGACCCTTACTTTGTCTCCCTCTGTAGAGTGTTGTGGTGTCATAGCTCACTCAGCCTCAAACTGAGTGAGACCCAGTTTGATCCCAAGCTCAAAGCAATTCTCTCACCTCGCCCTCCCTGGTAGCTAGGATTATAGGTACCTGCTACAGTGCCTGGTTCTTTTTTAGAGACGGATGTTGAATTTGATCAGGCTGGTCTTGCACTCCTGAGCTAAGGTAATCCATCCACCTCGGCCTCCCTGAGTGATTACAGGCGTGAGCCACCACGCCGGCCTTTCAGTTCTTTTTTGAGTGTTGCCTTCTCAGTGAGGACGTCCCTGGCCACTCTATCCAGAATTGTGACATCCCCTCCCCCATACAAACCCAAACTTTGTTTCTTCCTTGCCTAGCTTATTTCCTCTTAAACATTTATCACCATCTAGCCATACTGCATATTTTACTTATTTATTTGGCTTATCTTCTTCCACTAGCATATGAAGAGTGTGCGTCTATACGTGTTTGTCTACCATCCTATTCCCAGCACCTGAAATGTGGAAGGCTCTCAACAAGTACATGTCTAGTTAACAAACAGATGAGAATCAAGAAAGAATGTGATGGCTCAGTGGAACCTCAGAAGTCAGTGATTCTGGAGAGAGTCTAATGTGCATGTTCCACTAATAGGTTTTTTGTTTGTTTGTTTGTTTGTTTTAAGACAGAGTCTCCAGCTGTCACCCTCGGCAGAGTGCTGTGGCATCACAGCTCACAGCAACCTCCAACTCCTGGGCTTAAGCGATTCTCCTGCCTCAGTCTCCCAAGTAGCTGGGACTAAAGGCGCCCACCACAATGCCCAGCTATTTTTTGGTTGTAGTTGTCGTTTTTGTTTGGCAGGCTCGGGCCGGATTCGAACCTACCAGCTCTGGTGTATGTGGCTGGCACCTTAGCCGATTGAGCTACAGGTGCCAAGCCCTACTAATAGGTTTGATGGCACAAATGTTCTAAGAAACCGAACATAAACATCTTAACAGCTAGACAGACTATAAGATTAATCATCTTATAAGACTGTGTTCTAATTAATTTATTCATCCATTCAACAGAATTTAAGAACCTTCCAAGTGCCTGATGTGGTGCCATTATAAAAGGTGAATTCCAGTGTGTTTGTGTGTAGGAAGAATTGTTTTGACAGAGAAGCGGGGAGTAATACACTTAAACCTTAAGTTAGTGTAGCCATAGACATTTCTCAAAATGTTAATTTCTGAAATTAAAGTATAAACCAAGTGGAAATGATTAGATCTATAAATACACATGCTTCAGTCATTTTAGTAATAAATCTGCTTGGGAGTGTTACGACTAACATCACACAGTTACACAAAGAGAACTCATTTCTTCCTTGTCCCCTGCTCTCAGCACACCAGAGGCAAATGGTGAGGCCAAGAGCCTGGGCTTGCTGTCCCCCGCAGGCTCGTCTTTCCCAGCTCACTGTGAGTGCACATCCTTAGAGCACCCGATATTTTCTTGGTGAGACTTCTCGAGGATTCTGAAAACCCTCAAAACCAAATTCTTGCCATTGATTCCTTCTCTCCTCGCACCCATTAAATCATCTCAGTGTGGTGTTTTCATCCTGCTCACAGATAACACACGATTCTCTTTCCAAGTTTCCAACTTCTCGTAAGTGTTATTATGTGGCAGTTTGCGAATCAATTCCTATTTCCTTGACATTTTGCTTTTTGTAGCATAGTCATTTTAACCGATCCTGTTGGAATTCACCTCCTTCTGGCGCTTCATTCCAGATTCCGTGCTTGTGGTGAAAGCCAGGCAGCCAAAGCCCTTCTTTGCTGCAGGAAATACATTTGAGATGACTTGCAAAGTGTCTTCCAAGAATATTAAATCACCACGCTACTCTGTTCTCATCACGGCCGAGAAGCCCGTCGGGGACTTCTCCAGTGCCAATGAAACCAAGTACATCATCTCCCTGGACCAGGATTCTGTGGTGAAACTGGAGAATTGGACAGATGCATCGCGAGTGGATGGTGTCGTGTTAGAAAAAGTGCAGGAGGATGAATTTCGCTACCGAATGTACCAGACTCAGGTGTCAGATGCGGGGCTGTACCGCTGCGTGGTGACGGCGTGGTCTCCTGTCAGGGGCAGCCTTTGGCGAGAAGCGGCAACCAGCCTCTCCAATCCCATTGAGATAGACTTCCAAACCTCAGGTGGGTCATAGACGGAGCTAGAGGAGAACAGGAGGGTTCTAGTCCGATGCCCTTGTTTTTTAAAACAAGTTTTGTAAGCTGTAATTCACATGCTGTGCAGTTTACCCATGTAAGGTACATAATTCAGTGGTCTTTCATATACTCCACAGAGGTGTATAGCCATCACTGCAATCAGTTTTAGGACATTTTTTTTCACCCAAAAGAAACCCTGAGCCCCTGAGCCAGCACCCTCCAACTATATCTAGCCCCCACCTCTCCTGCCTCCGATTCTATGGCACCTGCCATCTTGATTTCTGTCTCTATAGATTTGCCTGTGATGGGCATTTTATGTAAGTAGAATGTGGCGTGTGGCCTTCATGTCTGGCTTCTTTTACTGAGCATAATGTTTTGAAGACTCATCCATGATGTAGCATACACAGTACTTTATGACTGAATAATATTCTGTTGTGCAGTTATACCATGTTTTGTGTGTCTGTTCATCAGTTGATGGACATTTACTTGTTTCTGGTTTTTGACTATTATAAGTAATGCTGCTATGAACACATTCATGCATAGGTTTTTATGTGAATGTGTGTTTTCATTTCTGCCCTCTTATTTATTTATGTATTCATTTATTTATTTTCTTTTGAGAACAGAGTCTCACCTTATGCCCTGGGTAGAGTGCTGTGGCATCACCGTACCTCACAGCAACCTCACACTCTCTGGCTCTGGCAATCTTCTTGCCTCAGCCTCCCAAGTAGCTGAGACTCGAGGTGCCCACCCTATGCCTGACTAATTTTTCTATTTTTAGTAGAGACAGGGTCTTGTTCTTGATCAGGCTGGTCTCAACTCCTGAGCTCAAGCAGTCCACCCACCTCAGCCTCCCAGAGTGCTAGTCTTACAGGCATGAGCTACCATGCTGGCCCTGCTTTCATTTAAAAACAATAAACTGAAACTCAGCTACTTCAGATCTTTAGGGAACATGGTGGTGTATACAAAAAGGAGGGCACGAGCCTCCTGAGGGATAAAGTGGAAGATTCGGAGCTAAGACCCCAGGTCCAGGGAGCCTCTAGGACTGAAGATGGTGACCCCTATTCTTCACCCACCTAATCAGAACATCGTTTCCATGCGGGGGATAAGTATCCCACTCTTACTCCTCACCTGCTTTTGGACTGGGCAAAGAGCTCCTATAAATAAGTTGAGTCACCAAAACTGTTGTGGTGTGGATGAATGTTATCTGTCAACCTGCTTTGTTATCAGTGTTTATGAGAAAGTGAATTAAAATAAGGATCTTTTTATGTCTAGTCTGAAATGATGTTTTCCTTGGTAAGTAGTCTGTTTTTAAGCTATGAAGCAGAAAGATCCACTTTTTAAAATAGCATAAATATAAGGTAATATTCTCAGAGATATATTTACTCATCTATGTAATTCGTTAACATCGTCTGACACATCTGTTTTTATGTGTGTGTGTTTTAGCAGGAAGATGATTTAAAAGCTTTTAAGCCCCAATCTTATTTAGAATGTCAGTGGGAAGGATTATTATATGTGAATTTCAGACTAAATGTGCTTTGGGTTCCAGTTAGAAATTCATCTGTAAAAAATCAGATGTTAATTGAATCAGAATAACAAATGTTAAGATATTTGTCGAATTAATTTAAATCATTAGCATTTATATTAAAGATAAGCTAGACTCTAAAAAGTTTGGGTTTTATTAATGTTATTTTGTATTATTGTAACCATTTATAGTACACAGTGAAATAATCACCTAGCATCTCTTTTTAACCTTTAAATTAATAAAGGATAAGTATTGATTTAGGTCCTTAGAACTGGAAGGAGCAGAGAAAGCGTAGGCTCTCTTATTGTCTGTTTGCTTTTAAGAACCACTAAATCGAGATAACAATTCCTGTGCCATAAAATTCTTCCATTTATGGTAGTCATTCAGTGGTTTTTCACTATATTCGGAGTTGTGCAACGATCACCACTATCTTATTTCAGAACATTTGAATCGTCCCCAAATGAAACCCTGTTCTCATTAGTAGTCTCTCCATGTCCTTGACCCTGGCAACCACCAGTTTACTCGCCATCACCGTAGATTCGTCTCTTTCATGTGAATTGAATTACTTGTGGACTTTGTGACTGACTTCTTCCATGTAGCATAGTATTTTCAAGGTCCATCCACGTCGTAGCATATATCAGTACTTCATTCATTTGTATGGTTAAATAATATTCCATTGTATACCACATTTGGTTTATCCATTGGTCTGTTGATGCACATTTAGAAATTTTCATGTTTTGGCTATTATGCATAATGCTGCCATAAAAAATTATTATTTGAAAATTATGTCCCATTCTGTGAGTCATCTTTTCACTTTCTTGGTGATGCCCCTTAAAGCACCAAAATTTGAAATTTTGATGAAGTTCAATTTCTCTGTCTTTTCCCTTTGTTCTTATACTTTTGATGTCTTAAGCTGAGAAAACAAAGGTTGTGAAGATTTATGCCTATGTTTTATCCTCCCAGTTTTGTAGCTTTAGCTCTTATATTTTGGGCTGTGATTCATTCTGAGTTAATTTTCTTTTGTGGCACACAGACGGGATCCAGCTTTATATCTTTTGCTTGGGGATATGTGGTTGTCCTGGCACCATTTGTGGGAAAGTCTGTTCTTTCCCCCATGGACTTGTCTTGGCACCCTTGTCAAAAATCATTTAATCATAAATGTAAGGATTTATTTTTAGACTCTCAATTCTATTCCAGTGATCTACATTTCTGCCTTTATACAAGTAGCATCACATTGTTTGATTACTGTAGCTTTATGGTTAGTTTTTAAATCAAGAAGTTGGAAAGACTTTCTACCCTTGATCTTTTTCAAGATTGTGTCAGCTATTCTGGGTCCCTTGTATTTCCAGGTGACTTTTAGGATCAGCCTGTTAATTTCTATTAAAAAGACAGGTGGGACTCTCATAGGGACTGTGTTGAATCTGTCCATCAGTTTGGAGATGGACCATTTATTTACCATTTATTTATTTATTTATTTATTGAGACAGAGCCTCAAGCTGTCACCCTGGGTAGAGTGCTGTGGCATCACAGCTCACAGCAACCTCCAATTCCTGGGCTCAAGCGAGTCTCCTGCCTCTGCCTCCCAAGTAGCTGGGACTACAGGCACCCGCCACAACGCCAGGCCATTTTTTGGTTGCAGCCATCATTGTTGTTTGACAGGTCCGGGCTGGATTCAAACCCACCAGCTCAGGTGTACGTGGCTGGCGCCTTTGCTGCTTGAGCCACAGGCGCCGAGCCGAGAACCTGTATTTTTAATGCATACAAAATATTCTCCAAAAGAAGTACAGCCATTATGGAATACAGTATGTAGATTCCTCAAAAAAAATAAAAATAGAAGTGGATATGATGTGGAAATCCCATTGCCTCATATATATATAAAAGAAAGAAAATCAGTATATCAAAGAGATATTTGCACTCCCATGTTTATGGCAGCACCATTCACAATAGTCAAGATATGGAATCAACCTAGGTGTCTGGATAAAGGTGAATGGATAAAGAAAATGTCATATAGGCTCAGCACCCATAGCACAGTGGTTACAGTGCCAGACACATGCACAAAGGGTGGCAGGTTCAAACCCAGCGTGGGCCTGCTAAACAACAGTGACAACTGCAACAAAAAAAATAACCAGGTGTTGTGGTGGGCACCCGTAGTCCCAGCTACTTGAGAGGCTGAGGCAAGAGAATCGCTTGAGGGCGGCTCCTGTGGCTCAGCGAGTAGGTCGCCGGCCCCATATACCAAAGGTGGTGGGTTCAAGCCCAGCCTCGGCCGAACAGCAGAACAAGAAAATAGCCGGGCGCGTTGGCGGGCGCCTGTAGTCCCAGCTACTCGGGAGGCTGGGGCAAGAGAATCGCTTGAGCCCAAGAGCTGGAGGTTGCTGTGAGCAGTGTGACGCCACGGCACTCTACCAAGGGTGATAAAGTGAGACTCTGTCTCTACAAAAAAAAAAAAAAAAAAGAATCTTATATATGCTTTAGTAGCAGTTCTGCTTCATTATGTATCTATAAACAATATATAATATTATTTTTCATGCCATTTATTTACATATTATCAGACTGTACATATTATTCATGAATAATCCCCCCACCCAACATTATTTTTTTTTTTATCTGCTTCATCCTTAGTAAGGACAGTTACAGGTCATGAGTTTAATTTCTTTGTTGTATTCTGATGCATTAATTCAGAAAAATTGTTTTTACAAACTTTAAGAAACATTTAGGTTGCTATTTAAATATTCTGAATGCTGCAATGAATAATTTGTGTAAATATCCTCGGGCATAAATGGGAGAATTTTGTTAGGATTTATATCTACAGGTGGAATTTCTGGGTTGAAAGTTATATATGTCTTCAATTTACAATACTGTTTATTGTCAAATAATTCTTCAATAAATCTGTACCAGTTCCAAATCTCAGCATCTTTATATGAGAATTTCTCTTGTTCCATATCTCTGATAATATTTGTATTAACAGACTTTAATTATTTGCCAAACTCGAGGGAGGGCATGAATGTGGGAAGTGGGAAATGGAGTTTTGTTTTTTATTTAATTTCCTCTTCTTTGATTACTAGTCAGGTAAAACATCTTTGAATAGGATAATTGCTATTTGATTTTCTCTACTGTGAATTGCTTTGGTCATAATGTTTGCCCATGTTTCTAATAGATTTTCTCTTTGTATCGATTTGAATCACAAATACCTTTTTTCTATTTATAGTTTGCCTTTTATCTTTATTATCTTTTGCCGAAAAGACAGCTTAGTATTGTTAGATTTAACATTTTCCATAGGGTGATTTGCTCTTTGTGTCTTTTAATGTTGCCATTTCCTTCTCTAAATCATAAATTTATTTTCAGTATGTTCTTCAAAAAGTTTCAGAGATTTACATTTAACTTTTAGACCTTTCATTCATCTAGAACTTATTTTTATTTTTATTATTTTTTTTTTTGTAGAGAGGGAGTCTCACTTTATCACCCTGGGTGGAGTGCTGTGGCATCACACAGCTCACAGCAACCTCCAACTCCTGGGTTTAGGTGATTCTCTTGCTTCAGCCTCCCAAGTAGTTGGGATTACAGGCGCCTGCCACAACGCCGGGCTAATCTAGAACTTATTTTAATTGTGATGTAAGATATGACTAATTTTATTCTTTTCCATCTGATAATCACACATTATAGCCACAATTGGCATTGAGAATCAATAAAGAAAAAGATACATTAATCATAAAAGTGGTTAATCTAGCTTTAGCCTGGGCAACAGAGTGAGACTCTGTCTCAAAACAAAACAAAACAAAAAGTATCTGCAGACTACTACTCGTGAGCCAAATCTGTCTGCCTGTGTCATTTTATAAATAAAGTTTCATTGGAACACAGCCACACAGATTGTTTTGCATATCGCCTATGGCTGCCTTTAAGCTACAATGTCAGAGATGAGTAGTTGTAATAGCGGAGATGACAGACAATGTGAATGTAGCCGGCATCACTAAAAATATTTACTATCCTGCCCTTTCCAGAAAATGTAGAGCCTGCCTCAACTTTATGTAAATATCCATTTCTACATTGTCAAATGTGGGAAATTGTACCTGTTGTGACCAACTAAATGAACTGTTGTGACAATAATTCTTTATTAAATAAATAAGAAAATACTTTAGAATATAACAAATACTGGATTTTTTTCTTTAAAATAAAACATATGGCTATTTCAGAGGAAAAAAGTGGTTAACATAGTGGAATGCTTGATGATTAGTGGACCTTTTTCCTTTACTGTTTACTAATGCTAACACTTGTGACATTTTCATATATATGTAAGTTTGTTTCCGTGTTCCCTGTTATGTTCCATTGCTTCATTTATTTTATCCTTTTACCTCTACCAGACTGTATGATTGTAGATTTATAATATGCCTGGCTTTATAATAGACAAGACTTAGGATCTGAGCCAAACCTCTGCCCATGTCATTATCCTACTCTAGGCCATTTGCTATTCTATATAAATTTTACAATTGGCTTGCCTATTTACTCCAAAGAAAAATGTTCGTGATTTTTGAAATTAAATGCATTAAATTTATAGATGTATTTGGAGAGGAATGATATCTTTAAAATATTCCATCATTATAACCATGAACATTTATTTACTTCATTTACTTTTCTTAGGTCTTCTTTTATTGTCTGGATTTTTTATTCCTTTTCATTGTAGGATTGCATTTATTATATGAATATTTTATAATTTATTTGCTCATCTACTACTAATGGGCACTGAGTTCTTTCCAATTTGGGGTTATTATAAATAAACCTGCCACAAACAATTTGCACAATTTTAAGTGTACATAAGCACTACTTTTGTTGGACATATGCTCAAGAGTATAATTGCTTGGCCAAATGGTGCAAATATGATTAGCTTCACAAATATTGCAATGTAGTGGATATACAAATTAAAACTTCAGTGGCAATATAAAAGATTACCAGGTGCTTTAATATCTCACCAAGTTTGAAACTGTCATTTTTTATTTCAGCCATTCTGGTGGTAAGTCTTTGTACTGTATTGTAATTTTAATTTGTTTTTCTTTGATGAGTAATGATGTTGAGCACTTTGACATACATATAACCGTGATTGTAATATCCTCTTTTGTGAAGTATTTGTTCAAGTGTTTTGCCCAGTTCCAAAAATTATGCATCTTTCATTTTCATATTGTTTAGTATTCATTATTTATATATCCTAGATACATGCTCTTTGACAAATCTATGTATTATAAATCTCTGCTCTCAATTATGACTTCCATCTTTAGTATAGTAAAGTGTAATTCAATAAACAAATAATTTTCTTTCATTGTTAGTGACTTTTGTGTTCCTTTTAAAATATATTTGCTTATTCCAAGATCATAAAATTATTCTCCTATATTTTTTCAAGAAGATTATTTTACCCTTTATATCATGATCTATTTTTGATTATATTGATCTATGATCCTTCTTGAACTAATTTTTGTGTGTGGTTTTGGGGATGAGTCAAGTTTCATATATTTTTATATAGATATCTAATTGAGTGATCTCCATACTTTGAAAAGACCACCTTTGCCCTCTAGTTGGTAATGGAAGCTTTGTTGCAAATCATTACTAAGGGTGAGAAAAGTTTCAGGATTCCCTTTATGCTGTTCATCTGGGCTTTTGTCATTCTTCTACCAATTGGATTGAATTAAACCTTAAATCAGCCACATTAGATTACTTTTTGTTTTAAAATAATCTCTACATAATATAGAGTAAATCTACCAAATTTTCTTCTTCTTGGAGATGGCCTTCGCTAATTTAATATCTCACATTTCCTTATATGTTTAAGATGTGTGAATTTAAATATACATACACACACACAGAGTGGATTATGGACAAGTAAGTAGCATTGGCTCTGCAGGTCCATTAGGAACAAATAGATGAACTCATGATACTACTTCATTTATTATTTGTGACATTTTATATTTCACATAGTTGTAGTTTATAATTTTTAGTGAAGTCTTATTGGATTTATTCTTTGATATTGTTTTAACTGGATATTTAAAATTTAATTTCCCACTTGTTTAATTAAGTACATAAAAATGTATTTTTAATACTGACTTTGTATCCAGCGATCCTGATAAGTAGTGATAGGATTATCCTGATAAGTAATTTTTTCTCTTTCAATCTTATAATTTATTTCTTTTTCTTGCTCTGGTTAATACCATCAGTGTGATGTTGAGTTGAGTTGTTTAATTAGGCATCATTGTCTTCCATATATAGGTCAAAATTGTTAAACAATTTCATTATTATGTATTATGTTAGTTGTAGATTTCTGGAAGTTAATTATTTTATTTATTTTTTTGAGACAGAGTCTCATTTTGTTGCCCTCCATAGAGTGTCATGGCGTCATAACTCACAGCAAACTCAAACACTTGGGCTCAAGCTAGTCTCTTGTCTCACCCCCTAAGTAGCTGAAACTACAGACACCAGCCACAATGCCTGGTTGTTTTTTTTTAGAGAGGAGATCTTGCTGTGGTTCAGGCTAGTCTCCAGCCTTTGACCTCAAGCAATCCCCCTGCCTCACCTCCCAGAATGCTGGGATTACAAGCATGAGCCCCTGTGCCTAGCCTGGAAGTGAAATTTTATGAAAAAAAATTTCGTACCTGGTCTTATTTTTCTGATGGTTGTTAGGATGATGTGATATTGAATTTTATCAGTATATTTTTCTGTAACTATTGTTGTGATCATATTTTCTCTTTTAATCAGTTAATCACTTATTTTCTAATGTTAATATTAAATACAATATTGTAATCCCGAAATAAAGCCCACATGGTCATTATATATGATAATATTTTGTTGCTGTCTATGTTCATTGGAATTAGTAGCCTATAATATGTGGCCTAGCATTTTTAGAATGCTTTGTTAGGTTTCAGTATTGGTGCTATACTAACCTCATAAAATAAATTGGGAAGTATTCTCTAACTTTTTACTCTAAAAGAACTCATATAAAATGAATATTATTTTACCAGAGATAATTCTCTTTGTGGAAAGATTTGAATTAGAAATTTAGTTTTTTTTTCTTCTTCTTCTTCTTATTATTATTTGAGACAGAGACTCACTTTGCTGCCCTTGGTAGAGTGCTGTGGCATCACAGCTCACAGCAACCTCAAACTCGTGGGCTCAAGCAATTCTCTTGCTTCAGCCTCCCAAATAACTGGTTCTACAGGTGCCAGCCACAATGCCCGGCTAGTTTTTAGGGTTGAGGTCTCGCTCTGGCTCAGGTTGGTCTCAAATTCATGAGCTTAGGCATTCACCCGCCACAGTCTCCCAAGTGCTGGGATTATAGGCATGAGCCACCATGTCTGGCCTTTAGTATAATTTTTTAATTTCAGATTAATATGAGGGTACAAATGATTAGGTTACATTATTTGCATTTGTTAAGTAAAGGTCAAGTTGCAGTTGAGCCCTTCTCCCAGGGGGTATGCTGTATCCTTACATTGTGCACCCTAGGTGAGAGGTTACCAATCTTCCTCTCTCCACTCCTTTTCTCTTCCCCTGACCCCACTTGAAATACTTGCATTGTTTTTTTATTTTTTATTATTAAACCATGATTGTGTACGTAAATGCAATCATGGGGTACAATGTGCTGGTTTTATATACAAATTGAAATATTTTCATTGAACTGATTGACATAACTTTCATGGCATTTTGTTCATTATTGTGTACAGACATTTATATTCTAAATTTAATAAGTTTCACCTGTACCCTCCCCAAACCAGGAAAAGACCCAACAAGAAAAGAAAATTATAGACCAATATCATTAATGAATATTGCTGCAAAAGTATTCAACAAGATCTTGGCATACAGAACCCAGCGACACATCAAACAAATTATATACCATGAGCTAGTGGATTTTATCTCAGGTCTCAAGGCTGGTTCAATATATGTAAATCTGTAAATATAATTCAGCACATAAACAAATTATAAAACAAAGACCATATAATTCTCTCAATTGATACAGAAAAAGCTTTTGATAATATCCAGCATCCCTTCATGATCAGAACACTTAAGAAAATGAGTATAGAAGGGACATTTCTTAAACTGATAGAGGCCATCTACAGTAAACCCACAGCCAATATCATATTGAATGGCGTTAAATTGAAATCCTTTCCACTCAGATCAGGAACCAGGCAAGGTTGCCCATTGTCTCCACTGCTCTTTAACATTGTAATGGAAGTTTTAGCCACTACAATTAGGGAAGAAAAAGAAATCAAGGGTATCCATATAGGATCAGAAGAGATCAAACTTTCACTCTTTGCAGATGATATGATTGTATATCTGGAAAATATCAGGGATTCTACTATAAAACTCTTAGAAGTGATCAAGGAATACAGCAGAAATACTTGTGTTTTTCTCTCCTGTGAGTGTATAATTGTTTCTCCATTGATTTCGTGTTAGTTTTGAGTACATTCTACACTTGCTTTTCCATTCTTGTAATACTTTACTAAGAAGAATGTACTTCAACTCCATCCAGGTGAAATTTTTTTAACAACCAAAAAGCTATTACAGTTTTTCTTTTTTTCTTTTGTCAGTTTGGATATTTGACATTTCTTAAAAACTGTGTTCATTTCATCTTAATTGCCAAATATATTGGCATAGAAATTTTCATAATACCTGTTGTTTCAATATTCATGATTTGAAGGGATTAATGCTGTTGCATTTATTATTACAAAGTTTTGAATAACCAATTTTTGTCTATCACTATCTTTACTGTGTGTTCGATTTCAATTTCATTAATTTTGACTCTTTTATTATTTTTCTTCCTTTAATTTTTTTTTTTTTTTGGCGGTTTTTGGCATGGGCTGGGTTTGAACCCACCACCTCTAGTATATGGGGCCGGCGCCCTACTCCTTTGAGCCACAGGTGTCGCCCTCCTTTACTTTCTTTACATATAATTTTCTTTTCTTCTTCCTAGTTTCTTGATTTGGGCATTTAGATAATTTACTCTTATTTTTTTCTAATATATGCATTTAAAGCTATAAATTACTTTTTTTTAAGCACTACTTTCACTACATCTTATAAATTATTGTGTCATAATTTCGCTACAAATATATTAATTGTCATTTCATGCAAAATAAGTTTCATAGAGACTTCCTATCTGACTCATAGGATTACTTAGAAAAAGATTTCTTAATTTACAAACACTTGGAAAACTTGTTCATCTATCTCTTGTTAACTTCTAATTTAATTCCCCATGTTCAAAAAACTTGCAATGTAAAATTTCTATCCTGCAAATGTGTTGTTTTAAAGTCTTCTTTGTCTTTATATATTATTAGATGTAAAAATAAGATGGTAAGAACAACTATACCATTTTTCTTTTGGTAGGTAAGTTTGTATAGTATATATTATTCAATTATTTTACTGTCAACTTTTTTTCTGTGATCTTATTTTTTAACTTATTTCTCTTAGAAATAATATACATATATTTTATATTTTTTAAATTCAGTTTTAAAATCTTATCTTTTAATTGGCATATTAGCACTCTTCAAATGTAGTATAATTACTGATATATCAGTATACATAACCATGTATCTTATTGTTACATCTGTCATTTTTTTTACTATGTTCGTTTTCTATTGTATAACAAATTACCACAAATTAAGCATTTTGAAACAATGGCTTTTTACTATCTCACAGTTTTGGTAGTTTGAAAAGTCCATAAAGGAGTTAGTTGGGTCTTCTCTCAGGATTTCACCAAGCTAAAATCAAGATATTGGCTAGGGTTATAAGCTCATTTGCGACTCAGGGTCTACTAGATCTAGGTGTTATTTAAACTGTACCTAGTATAAAAATGATGTCATTAGCCTTGGAAAGTGGGTTAATGATGGGCCTGGGAAAGGAACAATGCCTAGGAGGTCAAAAGACCTGGGTTCAATTTTTAACTCTGCTATTTATAAGTTGCAACTTTATTACTACATTAAAAAAGATTATTTTACTTATTTTATAGGATTAAGAGATTAATTAAAGTATCTAAAAGAGGCTGACATATAGTTCTATTTTCTGAACATTTATCACTTATCATTATTATTAAAGATGGAAGCAATAAATTTATTTCTGAGATAGGAAATCATGAAAGAATAGTCAATGATTTGAAAAGATGTTGAAAAGATGGAGAGTTGGAAAAACTCAAGGCAGAGCCTTGAATGTGCAAATGAAAAGTGTGAATCTGCAAAATTGGACATAAATGTAGTATTTCCAAAGTTATTTTGCATCAGAACTTATATATGGAGGAATATATAGTAATATCTTGCAGAAGAGACTTTGAGAAATGCTCACTAAAGCTTTAAGTCATATTGAATAAACTTATTTCTAAGCAATATTAAAGGCTTGTCTGTATTTGGTTTACACTCATTTGTAATGGATCCAATCATGAAAGTTATATGATGTTCTTTGGCACAATTCCACAGCATAACAGCAGGCCTGGTAAAAATGAGCAGCTGATTTGCCCAGGTTTAGAAATTGACAAAGTGACTGCAGTAAAATGTAGAGGAGCATTGGAATCCTGAAGTTCATGAAATAATGAGCCAGGTACTCTGGATGAGGATAAATGTGCAGTTGAAATACTTTGGGAAAATGATGAGGTATGGAGAGACTAGAAGTCATACTAGTACACATGACTTCCAAGTGAGAAAATGTGGTAGAAGATTACAGTCAGCGAAATTTCAAGGGTTAGGACATCAGATGTGAAGAACTTCTAATAAAAAGTGATGAAATTGTTTAGGACGTAACTGTGGGTTCAATGTAAAAGTGAAATAAAGATAAATGTCTTTGGGGGGAGGAGCCAAGATGGCGGCTGAGTAACAGCTTCCTTACAACTGGGCATGGTGAGACTGGGGAGAGAAGAATTCAGGCAACTATGGCTGGCAAGATCTGCCCAGAAACATCCCTTTGGGGACATAGGGAGACAGCGTAAGACTTCTTGACCCCCTGAGGAAGGCAAAAGCAGGGGAGATCTGGCAAATAGTTGCATGTATTCATTCAGTCTAATCCTGCCGGCAGCTGTGCAGTGAGATTACAAACTGAAAAGGCCTTACCTGTGAGCTGTTTGGGTCTCTTTTGGAAACTTTCTTTTGGCACTCAGTTGAACTACCTTGGGAGAACTGGGGCAAAGTGTGGAGGTCTTTGAGTGTTGTCTGGGGCTACAGACTGAGCTATCGAGCCAAACGGAACTACCAGTGTTTGGTTGTGGAACGTGCAGAGCCATCATAGGAGAACTGCCCCGGCAAGCTCCACCCTCAGGGTCCCAGAACAAGCATGGGCGGGAGTGAGTAATCTAGTGACTGCGCAGCCTAAAGGCGGGGAATAAGATGCCTTGCAGCCTTAGCCCTCAGGGGCATAGGGTGAGACTGGTTTTGGCACACTGGATTAGTGGAGAGCCACTTAAGGACTGATTCCAGCCATAAGCGCTTTCCTGGGAAAGCTTCTGCTTAGTGCAAGTTAGCAATTTAAAGTGCATTCTAAGCAGGCTGAGGAGGATTTAAGCTCTCCACCCTGTGGGGTCTGATAAATCATTAGAGGCCTCCAGTCTCCATTTTGTTCAGCCGTATCAACACTGTGATTAACATATCATACCCCAGAAGATCACCTCTTGCCCAGACAATATCAGCAAGATATATATACTGCTTTGTTTTTTGGTTTGGTTTTGTTTGGGGGGGGTTGTTGTTGTTGTTGTTTGTTTGTTTCCATTATTGTTGTTTTGTTTTTAATTTCAACATTTTCCTTAAAGATTTTTCTTTTCTTCTTTACTTTTATTTCTTCATTTTTCTAGTTTAAATATAATTTTCCATTGTTGCCTTTTTCAACAATTAGACTTCAATTTTGCTAGTGTTTCCATCCATAGTAATTGTTTTTTTCCCCAATTTTATCCTGTAAAGTTTTCAGTTTGCTTGTTTTGATTTGATTTATTGCATTTTTGTCTTCCCTCTCTACTTGGTGGAGGTGGGATACTGTGTCCAAACAGGCTGGCAAAGAGCTGCTGACCGAATCACCCAAACCGGCACCCC
>CAUYON010003113.1:0-29219 GCA_963573935.1 Arctocebus calabarensis | reverse complement strand
AAAAGATGGAGACTTTACAGTCTTTGTATTAACATGAAGGAAGTGGAACACATTATTTTTAGTAAAGCATCAGAAGAATGGAGAAGCAAGAATCCTATGTACTCAATTTTGATATGAGGACAATTAATGACCTGGTACATGGTGAGGTGGGGGAAGGGTAGAGCAGAGAGAGATAGAAGGAAGGATGTGGGAGAAAGGAAGAGCAGTGAGAGGGAAGGGGGGAGAGGGGTGGGGTCTTGGTGTGTGACACACCTCTTTGGGCCAAGACACGATTGTAAGAGGGAATTTATCTAACAAATGCAATCAGTGTAACCTGTTTTCTTGTACACTCAATGAATCCCCAACAATTAAAAAAAAAAAAAAAGAGAAAGAGAGAGAGAGAAAGAATATCTGAGGGCTCTTGGAACTCCATAGGAATTTTAAGATCTATGGATTACTTTCTAGGGAGATGTCAGCTTGGATTTTTACAGGATTGCATTGTATCTGTACATCAATTTGGAGAATATCACCATTTTGACAGTGTTAGTCTTCATGAATATCAGATGTCTTTCCATTAATCTTCTTCAATGTATTTCCCAAATGTTTTATAGTTTCCAGCACATAAGTCTTGTACCTCTTTTGTTAAATTTACTCTCAGTTTAAATTTATTCTTGTTTATAATGGTGTTGCTTTCTTAATTTCATGTTCAGATTGCTCGTTGCTAGTGCATAGAAATAGTTTTTTGTATTGATCTTGCAGTCTGCCACACTGTTGAACTTGTTTTTAATTATAATACTGCAGAATTTTTGACGAAACATGAAAGTGATTCTAAATTTCGCATAAAAATATGAATAGCTAAGGACTAAGGGGGCTGCTTAAATCCATGTCTCCATGTTTCCAAAATAACATAAAGCTACAAGAAGAGCAAATAAAACTATGTCCTCAGGGTAGCTAGAAATTTTTAACATATTTTGGATATTAAATACTAAAATTACATAGTCTTTATAAATCAATGTAATAAATAGAAACCTCGGAGAGCTACTTTTTACATTTGATAAAAGCATGAAGGTATTTCAGCAGGAGAAAGAATAGTCTTTTTGACAAATAATTCTGGTATCCCTGTAGAAAAAAATGGACTTCGGCCCTCACCTCTCAACGAACACAAAAATAAATCAAAAGAGGTTGGGCTTTTGGGAGGGCAGAGTTAATACTTTGCAGGAAATATTTTATTTTATAACAGTGAAATTGCTTTCTCTTTTGTCTTGTGATTTTTTTTTTGAGGTGAAATTTAAGTTTTTGTGTGAGTAATACCATTATACCTATCTTGAGTGTCTTGCTTGTACTGTATCACATCATACCTTTGTTTAATTCTTAATAAACCATTCACTCATTAAAAAAAAAATAAATAAATAAATAAAAGAAATTCAATGATGTTGAAAAAAAAAGAGATAAATAAATAGATTCTAGACCTTAACACTAAAGCTAAAATTATAAAAATGTCAAACAAAGACATAGGAAAATATCTGTATACATTAAGCAAAGATTTCTTAGGGCACAAAAAGCAAGAAACACAAAATAAATAATTTTGATAAATTGGATTTCATCAAAATTGACCATTCCTGTTCTTTGAATGAAACCATTAAAAAAAATAAAAGATCACACCGTAGGTTGTAAAAATATATTGCAGTTAACTTTTTTAACATGGGAAGATTTTCCAGAGTATTTAGAGAGCTCATTCAGCTACAAAATAAGGCATCAAATAATTCAATTAAAAATGGACATTTTTAATAACTGTATATACTTCACAAAAGAAGATGTGCAAATGGCTAATATGCACATAAAGGTGCATATTATAGTTATATGAGACATGCCAATTAAAACATTGATACGATATTACACAGCTACTAAAATGGCTAAAATTAAAAAGACTGATAATACAATCAGGAAGATGTAAAATAATGGCCCAGCAATTTCACCCTAGATATTTACCAAAAAGGAAAGAATAGGTCCATACGAAGATGAAGTAGCTTCATTCATAGTAGCCCCAAATCCAGAAATAACTCAATGCCCATTAAACATTGAATCACAGATAACAGGTATTGTATCTTATTCCTTTATACCAACTACTGATGAATAAAAATGAGTTACTAACACAGGCACCACTGTGAATGAATCTTCAGGTATTATGTTGAATACAGTATGTTAGATGTAAAAATACTTACTGTTCAATCTTATTTACATGCAAGATGAATTTGATCTATATTAATAGAAAGCAGATCAGAACATGCATGAGTTGGACAAGTGGGCTGAGGTGTCTGGGAAGTGGCACAGAAGAACTTTCTAAGGTTATAGACATTTTCTGTATCTTGATTGTGGTGGTCCTGAAATGGATGTATACATTTGTTAATTAATCAAATTACATTTAATGTAATTTATATCTCATATGTCATGTGTTTTATTAAATATTTATCACATTCTTCTGGGTTCTTACATCAAGTTACTGGTAACAATGACAGGTGCTGTTCAGATAATGATGGTTACATTTATCAATGCTACAGTTGCCAGATTTTCCACACAGCATAATTCACAAATCCCAAGACATCTGGAAAATAGTAAAAGGAACTATTTAGCTACTAAGAAGAAAAGGGGAAACTTTAGGTGTCATAGTGTCACAGTGGAGTAACATTTACTTTGTTAAAATAATTTACTCTAAAACAAATTAAATAAGCCCAGATGTCTTTCTTTAAATGTCATTATTCGTTCATAATTGATCAAAATATAGCTGTTTATAATACATGCTTATAATATGAAGAATGTTTTCTCCCTGCCTTGTTTTACATATTACATATTCTTATTCTTTTAACAGTTCCAGAAGAGCCTCTGGATTTTACCTGTCAGAATATAAGTGCAGAGAATGCCCATGTTTCCTGGAGTCCCCCTCGAAATAAATTTGATAAATTTATTCTCTGTTATCGGAATGAGTCAGGTAATTTCTACAGCATTTAATTTCATATCAGGACATAGATATCAAGAATCTGAAAATAGTAGAAGTATGGACTGAGGCAGTGAGCCCTTGAGCTGCCCGCACAGAGACTGTGGGAGCCTAGCTTATGCCTTGGTTTTAGAACTGCTTTCATTCACGAAGGGCTTTCCAGCCATGAAAAGACTAAAACTCAGAACATTCCCAATATTTGCTTCATCTTTCTTGATTTTAGCTTCAATCTTTGCACCCCAAAGCCTAGAGAAAGAAATCCCCTGGAAGATAATACTCCTTTCTGGCTTGCAAATATTTATGAGTAATTTGTCTTGCTTTGAACTCATTCAACCCCTAAACACACAAATGAGCAAAGATTTTGCACAACTTGTGCCGGGTAATACACGTGAAATATTGGGTGAATAAAAATGAACATGGACTCAGTTAGCCACTGAGGCCAGTTTGGGGGAATCTTGAAACATAGTTTAGAAATTTGACTTCTGCAAAAGAAAATGCAGTCAAAAACCTGCCATGACTAGTTCACCCATGAGACCTTCAAACGAGAGGTTGGTTAAGAGAACAAACATCTCTTGGACAACGTAAAGTATCTGAAATGTTTGTGGAAAATGGTGAACATCAGTGGAGTAGCTTAGAGTAGCCCAAGCAGCTGGGTAGCCTTCCGAGTCTCCACGCACAGGTTACATACAGCAGGAATAAACTGAGCAGCCCGAAGAAGTCCATTGTTAGAAAAGGTGGGAAGGAACCACACATCAACTTCAAAATTTGAAAAGTGAAAAAACTATTTGCTTCAGCATGCTATTTTAAATTCTGGTCAAATCACTTTTACTAGTTGTTTGAGTCTAAATAATCAAACTACTAAAGCAAAGTTAAATACACATGTTTTCAACTTAGTGTAAGAGGATTCAAATGCTACGTGGAAGAAATACATACAATATATGTGAGGATATGGTAATTTTGAAAGTTAAATGTCCAAGAAAGGAAAAAATGGGAATCGTAGGAAGATTAAACAGGAGGATGATGAGACCCTCTCTGCCTCACTGCATGTATCTTTGACAAAGTCTGTCTGCTTGGCTTCTGTAAGAACACATGGTTTGGGTTTCTGGACCTTCTGCTTCCCATCTCTTGCTGCGTTCCTCAGCCTCTGCACCCTCTCCCCTGCAGAGCACTTTCTATACCAGTTTCTATGGTGCTGGTCAGGTATGGTTACTGCTCTTTTGTCAGCGTTTAAATGAACCTACATGTGTACTGTTATTGTATAATTAAGGTATAATTCGTTACTTATTAGCAGTCTGATGTGTTTTATTTTGTTTGTAACTAGTAAGGCTCCTTCTTATTTGTGACACACATTTAGTAGCTGTGCAATTATAACACTTGAGTGGGAATGGGGGGGACAAGGCAAGGCTGGAGTGTATCGGACAGTGTGTATCATTTTCTACATAACTGGCCGTGAGTGAGTGATTCCAGCTGTAGATCATGGACTAAGTCTGATTCATGTGCTCTGTGGAGCCAGCCCTGCCCTAAACAGAAATACGTTCTGGCTTTGTTGTCTCATTCATCTCAAACATGTATTGTAATTCAATTTTCTCCTATTTTAGCTCAGAGAGACTTGATAGAATAATAGTATTGTTGAAGCAATCATTTTAAGTACGTTTATTATTTCAAATTAATTCACTATTAAAGTCCACAAAAAGTCTGCGAAACTTGCATTTCATATTACTTTTCAATCAGCTATTAAATTCCACTTTGCTATTGTATCATTCAATTATTTTAGTGTCTCCCAAAGCCAGCAATTAAAAGGAGTAAGAAAAATGTAATTGGCATTTATTTAGTAGCCTCAGTTTATCAAGTATTTTTAAAATAAGCTGTTTAAGAATTTTATTATATATTTTAGTATATAAAAAAATGTTTGAACACGTGGAGGTGGAAAGAATGTTCCTGTACAGGGTGCACCTAAAGTTTGTATGCAATTTAAAAGAACAATTAACTGTTTTAAATTGCACACAGACATTACGTCCACCTACATTTTGGCTTTTTAACTAAAGCTTGAAATCGTTTGCAATTTGGAAATGAGCATGCTGAACTGCTTTTCTAAGCGCTAACAATGTTGATCAATTGTGGCTTACCAAAAAATCCCCAAACAACAATATCTTTTGAACAAGGCGTTGTTCAAAAATAAAATCATGCCAAGTTACAGTTGAAGTGATGCCTAAATTAACTAATTCATGCTTGCCACTTGAAACAGTGCTTGACACATATAGTGAGATATTCATTTTAAAAATCATTATTGGTATTATTATTATCACCTTAACTGTGCTCCAGTAACTTGCTACCACTGTTAGCTACCTGTCTTTCCTGATGTCACGTGGCTACACAGAAATAATCACTAGGTCAGGGATTTTTTTTTCACTTAACGAATGCAAATTTTTCTTACCAAATATTAAATAAAACACATTTAAACAAAGTCCTGCCTCTTAGCCAGAATCTGCTGCCCTAATCGGATTTGTCTCTAAACTTAAAACCCTCCTGTATTTGTAATGTTTTCCCTTCTCCTCTTACGCCTGTTCAGTTTCACTTACCTTCCAATGAACAACTCAGATTCAAAAAAAGTTCACTAAAAATAATCATTCTGGAACACCACAAGTTAGGACTTTCACAGTATCTGGTGGAGGCTGTGTTACATCAGAAAAAAAAAATCATCTACACAAGTGTCTGAACTTATTAAGTATTTTATGTGTCAAATTAATGACAGGAAGCCAAAGTACTTAAATGAGTTTATTGATAATCATTGAGTTTGTACAATAGCATTTGCTGATAATTGTATGTTCCTCTCACTATAAAAGAGACACTTATTCCTCAATCACGCATTAGTTATGAGTCTACTTGGAATGATATTATGTAGAGACCAAATTAAATATGTGGTAATCCTGACTCTTAATGACTTACTAAATTTTTCGACTTTTTTTCCTAAGAAAAAAACAAAGAAAGGTGCTTCTATCTGAACAAGGACAAGGACAGATATGATTTGGAGAATTTGAAGCCTTTCACAGACTATTCCATATCATTACTTGCCTACATCATCGGAAGAGTGCAGCGGAATGGAACGGCTAAGACATGTTACATTAAAACTGACCCATCGAGTAAGTTCTGTGCTCTAATGCTTCCTTTCACCAGGGGAAATAAGCAAACTATGAACACTGAGGCCTAAAATACATCTATCTTTGTTTCATTTGGGAAGCTCATGAACCTGGCACATTTGTAAACATCTAGAAAATACAGCAATTTAAAATAAATTTAAAACCTGTAATCCTGGCTTGTCTGTATTCTTCGGAGACAGCTGTAGGGTTGTAAAGCATGAAGCATAAGGGCACATTAACTGGGCCAATTTCTAAGATTTTGGACAACTAGGTTCCTAACCAACCTAGATAAAAAATGCATTGTTGGGCAGCGCCTGTGGGTCAGTGAGTAGGTTGCTGGCCCCCTATAATGAGAGTGGCAAGTTTGAACCCAGCCCTGACCAAACTGCAACCAAAAAACAGCTGGGCATTGTGGCAGGCATCTGTAGTCCCAGCTACTTGGGATGCTGAGGCAGGAGAATCGCTTGAGCCCAGGAGTTGGAGGTTGCTGTGAGCTGTGACACCATTGCACTCTACTGAGGGCGACAAAGTGAGACTCTGTCTAAAAAAAGAAACAAACAAAAAATGCATTGTTGCCGTCTTTGCTATCAAGAAATACTACCTGCAATCAGACACCCAACAGCATCCCATTAACCTACTAACCTCTGTCCACCTAATAAAATAGTTCATAAAATACAATATTTTGTTGGCATTTCTTTGTTCTACTGAAATAGCAACTATTTTATTTTATGTCACATTTTGAGTTGTGGTTCCTTATTAATGGCATTTGCTCTTATCACCTGTGTGTCTCCTAAGTTTCCAGGCCCCAAGCCAGATATCACTCTGGGGTCAATGTGAACCTCCATCAAGGGCAGACCAGAAGAAATGTCCCCTGTATTGGGGCATCATGTACAGCTGCACAGACCCTAAAGAGCCACAGCTCATAAGAAATGTCTTCAGTCCTCAGAGTACTTAGGCTCTGATGTACACTGTCCAGGTCCTAGAGCTTTAGGCTTTTGCTGTTTCCCCGATTTCCTGTGACATCACAGGAAATGACAATTTGTTCCAAAAGAATCCTGCGGATGCTCTCCGGGATAATGTTAAGACTTCAGGGAAGCAGGGCGTGAACTGGGCAGTAGGCCATGGGGTTCACCATCAGCATCATCTTCTCTCTCCTCCTTCCTCCCTGCCACGCCCCCCCTTCCTTGTTGCCTTCCTTTTCTCCATTCTCTATTTCTGTTCACTCCCCCTCAGGGACTACCTGAGTGCTTGCAGATTCATGCACAACTTACCTCCGAATACTGAATAAATAGGTGATTTTTTCCCCAGATGTTTCCATATAGCTTTTTTGTTTATGTACTATCATAACTATCATACTTTACCCGTCACCTCCAAACTAACAATTAAAACACTTGATCCTGTACACATGACTCATCCAATACTATTAAATGCATTTATTAAATAGCTAAAATAACAAATCTTTGTTCTTTTTGATAGAACCAAGCAAAGTCCAGCACATGAACGTCTCCCAGACTTCAGACAATAGTATGCGTATCCAGTGTAGCCCTCCCAGGGACACCAATGGTCCCGAGGCACATTACCACCTGCAAGTGACAACTGATGGTGTTTCATTTGATATGAGTAACAACACCTGCGATTTCCATGTAGAAAATCTTCATTATTCTACAAAATATAAATTTGAGGTAAGGTTCTGCTCTCGATAGTATTATAGCACCCATCTACATTATAAAGATTCATATCTAGTACTCGAATAGCATTAAGACCAGGGCTCATATGAACTTGAGAAGTTCTGTTGTGTAATGAAATTGAATTATAAAAGTCCTCCCGATTTTAAAGTATTTCATATCTTACAATTGACCATAGTCATTTTGATTCCAAAAATTTTATCTCTAGAGCTAAAAATAGTAGCATATGTTCATTGGAATGGTTTGAAACTTCAGTGTGATTTAATTATACCTAAATTATTATTCCTGTGTCAAGGAGCACAACTTTTTTCCCACAATAGATTAATACTTTGCCAAATCTTTTCTTTACTTTAGCTTTTTATCATCACTAATGTGAATTTTTCAGTTGTAAAAACTTTAAGGTACCTCAAAGTTAGAAAGTCTGGAAATAAATAATAGAACATATTTCTGAGCATAGAAAATTAAAAATACTCATAATCTCTCTGTTAACTGATCATATTTCATATAGATACTTTCATAACATGTAATTCCACATTTATCTGCATTTAAAAAACATATTATCAACATTCTGATGAAGTTTGGTAAAATATTATTTTTCATACATTACTACATCAAGCACATCTTCCCTTGTTAAAATTTTATTGCTACACAGTTTTTAATGGTTGTGTAATATTCTGTCCTATGGCTTTGTTATATTCTGCCAAATATAACTATGTTGCTCTCCAATATAAACAAAATCCAGCAAACACACTTACTGGTAAATAGCAAAATATTTTCATATGTCTTTAATCATTTATGTTTGATAAATTCCTATACTTTATTGGGTCAAAGGAATTTAAATGCATTTTAACACTTTTTGGATACACGTGAATACCACCTTTCTTTTTCTATAAATGTTACCAAATTACCTTCTTGCACCAGTATGAAATGACTGCTTATTAAGAGATTCATCCAACACTGTACGCACTTCTCTTTTTCTTTGATACGCAGAGGGTGAAATCTTGAATTAGTATCTCTTTTTGTATTAAGGGTCTGTCTTTACTTACTGTTGAGGGCAAATAAAATTTGTTGTTGTTTTTGTGTTTATTCTTTCCTTTGTCCAATTTCATAGGAATATCTTCGGATACTACTGACAAACTCTTTGCCATATGCTTAATAATTTTTTTCAGTTTATCGTTTGCCTTTCAATCTTCTTCACAACACTTTAGGTCAGATGCAACCCCCATTTTTATTCTTATATTTATAAATGACACTTTTTTCCTGTTTGATGAAAACTTTCATAGTTACCTGTTATTAATATGATGCTGACAATTGGCTTCATATTCTTTTTCAATTACAGGAGTGTTTTTATATTTATAAGCTTTTTTGGTTTTGTTTTATAACAAAAAAAGGTGAGATTTTGTCAGACTTTTTAAAACTTTGTGCTAGATGATTCCATAGTCATGATGCCATGCTGTGATTTATTTATGTGGTAATTATATTGACAGGTTTTCTAATGCCAAACCATTTTCACATTCAAGAAAAAATTCCAGCTCAGTCATGGTGCATTATTCTTTTAAAGAATTGTTGAAATCCATACCCTAATATTTTAGTAAATCTTTCTAAATAGGTATTCACAAACAAGATCATTCAATAAATGAATGGAGGTGGGGTTGGCATAGTCCTGAGTGACATCATTTGTGGGTGGTCCCCAACCACCATTCTTATACTAATGGTATTAATGTTATGTTGACTTGATAAAACACATTGGAGGTATTTTCCTGTTTTTCTATGTTATAAACTTTAAATAGTATAGGGATAATGTGTTCCCTTAAAAGTTTGCTTTGATCTCTTTTTGCAGAAGAATTCTTAGAGAATCATTTGCATTTGCTCTGAATAGGATTAAAAGTCTTTTCAGATATTTTTATTCCTTTTCCAGTGAGCGTGGTATTTTTATTTTTTTTAAAGAGATGCCCATGTAAAAACATCTTTTGTTATTGCCAAACTGTACATCATACTTTATTTCCACCACTTCCCACCACCCATGAAGTTCCAGTGACACTGGTTTCTTTCCAGGCTCTCAAATACACCTAGGTTTTTAGGCAGCTCTCTTTAGGCACTTCACCCTAGGCTTTTCTCACTTCCTAGAATACTTTTCTCTCACTCTTCACATAGTCACAGTTATTTTGAAAAAATAAACAAACAAATGTGGACATTGTATTAAAATATAATCTTAAAATTCAAACCAGAAGGTAATTATTTAGTCACCCATTCTCCTACCCACTCTTCAAAGGCTGTCTTTGGTTTTCTTCACTGCACTCTTCATAACATCATTTTATGTTTAATTCCATCTCTACTACCTCATTTATACCTTTCTGACAGGGTAATCTTTTCAGCTTTTTCACATTGTGGTCTCTGGTTAATAAATTAATAAGCTGATTTATTATTATCTTTTTTTTAAACTTTTTTTCCATAAGCTTATTTTGATATTTTTCTGGTAGCTTTGAGTGTGAAGTATTCCCCCCACCATCATTTTTGTCCTAAAATTTTTTATTAAGTGAAAGAAAGAAAAAGGCTAGGAATTGTTCTTTGACAAAATTTGCCTGTAACCCATGTCTTTACTCCTTATCACTAATTTCTGAATTCCTGCACATACAATTTAATGAATGATTCATAAAGTAATATGTTCTTATTATTTATAATTTCTAATGAGTGTACTATTGATATTTGGAAGAGTTTTTAATTTATCTGTTATTTAGGAGAGTGTTTCTAAGTTTCAGATGTTTGAATTTCTTATTGCTACTAGTTAGTAGTTCATAAAAGATAATTGGTTTCTATAATATCTGTCTTTTGGGATTGATGGATTTTTTTATAGCTGAATATATTATAAATGCTTATGATAGTCTGTTAATATTGAGCAATTATATATACTATATATACTCCATAGAGTAAAAGTTGGAATATATATTTGTCATAATTATCGTATCTGTCAATCTTGTATGATACCAATCATTGTATTTTTACTTAGTTTGATTTCTTTGTCAAAGATTCTCATTCATTTTTCTTCTTTCAATTTCCCTATATGTCTAAATTGTTTTGGGTTTACTTATTTACATTAGTTACTATGAGACACAGGTGTTTATGCTAGTTAAATCTTACCTCTCCATTTCCCCCTTAAAATTTTATGTGAACTTTATATATAACTCTTATAAACAACATATGGTGAAATTTCCTTTTTAAATAAGATGTGAGCATATTAGCCTATCAGTAGAAAATTTAACTTTATGAATGAGTATTTTGATGAATGGGATTTTATTTCTTCATCCCGTTTCATTGGTTACTGCTGATTATAACTATTATTGTTTTTGCTAAGTGAGCTAACATTTCATGACATCTTTTGATTATCTTTTAAAAATATTTGATAACATACTGATGTTACTTTAGTGTGTCAACTTTAAATTAAAGCAAATCAGGATATTTTTAATTAAAATAAATAGCATTGTATAATAAACAATGTATGTTTTACATTATGATATGTAATCTTGCATTGGAAAACTAATTTCTTTTTTATTACCAAAATTCAGGTCTTTTTTAACAATGGGAAATTTGATGGAGACTCAGTTATTAAACATCGGTCGACATCTTGTAAGTCATTACTAGACTATTTATTATATAGAGATTAAGATACAGAATGGTGCTAGCTTTGCACAGTGGCTTTCATAGCCAATGAGGTTTCAAGGCGCGATTATTGCTAATTGAAAACTTTTCCCAATACCCCGCCATGACGACTTGCAATATAGTCGGCCCTGGCAATTTTTGATGGTCTCTACAAGACTGTTTTAAAAAAATACATATTGGTGCCTACAAAACTGCATTATTTTACATTCATAGTAACATTTAATTGTCAAATGTTTAACTTGTATATTTTTATAAGCATAATATTTTAAGTTGTATATCTAGATCAACATCATAAAAAATGCAATACATCAAAAGCAAATTAAGAAAGTCAGTTATTAAAGGCTTATTGAATTCGGAAGAGGATTTATCCATACAGACCATTAAGTTATGATTCTGTTTACAGTATTTCTTCATGTCAGTAACTTTCTTTTGTGTGATGCTGTTGAGATTGGTACCTACTTTATCTTACTCTGTCCCCCAATCATTTGGTTGGTGGAAGTGGGCTGTGGATAGAAATCTGTCTTGATTTACCTAATTACAGCTAAGATAAGCATTCCTAATAATAATATGGATTTTTAAATTATCATTATTATGTAAATGTATTTTAACTAACAGTACACATTTTAAAAATTGCCTTAAATTTTAATACAAAAATGAAAATAGTATCAGTGTATGACATTCCCTACCCACTGTTTTGTTCACCAGAACAACCACCTTTAACCATTTCTCTTTCAATTCTCTGTATAGTTTCTTTCTTTTTTTTTTTTTTTGGCCGGGCTGGGTTTGAACCCACCACCTCTGGCATATGGGACTGGCGTGTTACCCCTTTGAGTCACAGGTGCCACCCTATAGTTTCTTTCATATATACATGTGTGTAATGAAATTTTACTTACAAAAGTTAACAAGTAGAGGAAACTTAAAACAGTTTGCTACGTCTTCTTCCTCCATAGGCATAGAACAATAGGTAGTATTAGTAACCCTAGAAAAAGCAGTATATATATAGATATTTCTCTTTTCCATTCTCCGTATAGTTTACTATATAGTTTACTAAATATACTGCTTTTTCTAGGGCTACTAATACTACCCACTGTTCTACACCTATGGAGGAAGAAAACGTAGTAAACTATTTCAAGTTTTCTGTACTTGTTAACTTTTGTAAATAAAATTATTTAAGCCTCTGTGTGTTTTGTTATCAACCATAGACTATTCCTGATACTCTCTTCACCATTTTTAGTTTTTTCTCTCTTGCACACATTATGCGTGTGCACTATCACTGAAACTTTATTTCCCAAAGTAAAAAAAAAAAAAGGAAGGAAGGAAGGATATAAAAAACAGCTTATTTTGCAAACTGCTTCACTATGGGATGGGTAAAGTTTAAGTTCTTTGTACAGAGATTTGTTTAAAAGCCTGTAATATTAAATGATAAACATATTCTGACAGATATGTTTGATTTTATTTCCATATTAGTCTTTTATATTTATGACACCAGTAGTTTCATGGAATTTTTCCTATTATGTAAATAGTTTACAGCTGCATCGCCTATTCTTGGGGGTCATAGACTCAAGCGAACATCTCATATTCCTATTAGGCCAGACCTGGAACTATTTCACTTAGAAAGACACAGACTTGGAAATACAGCTTGCTAGCAAGGGAGTTTGGCATTAGGATCCTTGTGGCTGTGGACACAGCAATCCGGGGACTATTCTAGGACCTTCCTAAAGACAGCTGAGAAGTGAGAAAATGAGAATATGTGCGTGGTGATGGGAGCTGCCTTCCAAGAGGAACCTGTATCTCTTACCATAGTTCCATTGGGATAGCTTCTCCATGTGCCCAAGGGCTATGCTCCCTTTCAAGGAGGCACTGCGCTCAGGGAAGCCGAAAGCCAAGAGTTCCCAATCTTGTTCATATATCGCACTTCCTGTCCAGATGTGATTTAACCATCAAGGGTCACTTTATCATGAGCGCTGATGCCTGGTAACATTGCTAATTTCCACTTCTTTCCATTGTAAGATTTCCAGATCAGCAGAGCTGAAGCAGTAGAGGAGTCAGCTCCCATCCTTTTTTCATAAAGGAGAAAACATTGTATCAACTTTCTGTTCCCAATATCACTTTCATAATGGATAAATAATGTACTTACTTTTTAAATAGTGATGTTTATTTTAGGGAAGGACTTGGGCTGTGAATTGCTAGGGTATAGCTACGAACAATGATAATTTTGGATTTCCGTGGCAGAGCTTCCCGGCACCTGTATTTTGACTGATTTCTCAGTTGAAGTTCCAGGGCACCTTCCTGCTCTGATGCGGACTCTCACCTGTCACTTTGACATTTCCCATCGTCAGTCTTCTGGTTTAGATTTGTTGCATCTAGACCGTTAGCATTTGTTTTCCAGATTTTACTAATGTATATCCTCTAGTGTAAGAATAAAATATTCTAATTTTTGATTGCACAAACATATCTTTGTTCTACTGTGGCACTTAATAGATATTTTGACTGGGCATAAAATTCTAAGTTAACAATTCTAGAATTTAAGAAGTATTTCTTTTTTATTCCCCTGAAACTGATCTTAGTTATGCCATCCTGCTTCTCTCTCTCTTCCCATCTTTTCCCCCTGCAAATAGTAGGCGTTTCTCATGATTCTTGGTCGTAGCTGGATTTGTTTTCATTCATTTTCCTGGACTGTGCTGGCCTTTGTGACATGGAGACTTATAGAACTCTGAGATACCTTAGTTCTTTGTTCTGTTGTACCTGCCATGAGTGGAATTATAGAGAAATGCCAGCAGCACACTGAGTCCGAATTAAGCAAGGCCCTTTATTTGGCCGACTAGTCAAGAGTAGGCTCATGCCACAAAGTCTCTTGACTGTGTTGAAGTGGGGTGCAGAGTTTTTACATGGCTCTTCAAGCGGGGATGGGAACCCCTAGCATGAGCAGAATTTTATAGAAGCTGACGTCTGCAAGGTTAGAGCCATGGGGGGACGGGATCTAAGAACTGCAAGGGGGGAAAATCTAAGAACTGCACACGGACAGACCAGACAGACTTGGGACAGGATTGTGCTTTTCACAAGGTTTTTTTCAGTTGTCACATGATTTTGTTGCAGCTCTCAGCTAAATGTCCTGTTTTTTCAGGGTCCCTGCTTGCTCAAGGGGCTACTGTATTCACAAAGGGGAGGAGGCTACAAGCTCTTAACAAAATGAAGTAAGTCTGGTTCACGTATTCCATCAAAATGGATGGAGTTAGGGCATCACATTCCCCACTGGTTTCATGTCCACATCAAAACTTTTGACGTCTGAGTTAAACTCTTGACTCTTCACCTAAGGGTATGGAGTCATATTGGGCATTAATCACCATGAGTTTGATTGCAGTCAATCGAGTTTTTAGGAAATTGCTGAACCAGTGGAGGATGCAAGGCCCTTTTAGTCATCCCAGGATAAGGAGGAGTAGAGGGCTAGTGAGGCTGGCGTTTAAGTTATTAGGCAGGGGTGCAGAGAGAGCTTGCCTGTCCAGTTACATCTCCTAAAGCAAGTGGCTAGCTGGGTACAAGATGTTGTTAGTTATTGGGAGAGAGGGTCTAGCTCACCTAACCTTACATAATATGGGGGCCTGGGTTGTAGGCCCCAATAATCAGAAGCTAACTTAGGTTGAGTTACATTTAAAAGATGATGCATATCATCTAACATGATTGTAAAGTAGGAAGAAGGGGAGTTGCTGTTGTGGTTTCTTATCGGGCACAGGGCTCCTGAGATCTGGATTAAGAGTTGCACAGTGGGACGAGTGGCCCCACTGGTTGCAGGGAAGTTTCGGACAGGCGGACTAACTGAATTGAAAACTGAGTCCTCTCAGGCCGACATGTGTAGAGTTGGAGCTTTCGGGTCTGTTGCCAGACTCGGTCGTTTGGTTTTTGCACCTGCCTTGAAATTGGGTTACATGTTCCAGGTGAAGGACATGCCCAGCAACCTCGCTCCAGGTACTTGTGACAAGCCTCTGTTCTTTTTATGGTGGCATTCTTGGTATTATTAAGGGTGAAGGCACTGCCCTGTAACAGGGATTCAAGATGAGTGATTGCACATCCATGCTGTATATAATTGGAGTAGCTGCTCATCAGCCCACATGACCAGGATTTTTGGTAATGGGCTGCATGTTACGGGCCTAATAGCTTGCATAGGTCAGTGGAGAAAACCAGACCTAAAGTATGCTTCTCCCACGTTGTATTAGCTCAGACCTCCTTTTGGTCAAGAAACAAAAGAGGGGGAAGAAGCAAGGGTCAAGGAGAAGAGCAGATGTACATGTAGGAAGTAGATTAAGATTTTAACAGTCATAGCTTGAGGGGGGATTCTCCTGGGACCACCATCTAGTGGATTCTGCTGTCTTACGTGGTCTTTTTCACCTGAATGTAATGGGTCAATGCTGACAAACCCTCAACTCTCACTGCCGCCAGGGTGAGAATGGGAATTGGCCTTTCCACTGTGGGGTTAGTCCTTCCTTCTGAAATGACTTGTCGTAGACTCATTTAGCAGTTGGAAGGCAGTTTCAGATTTCTCACCATCAGTCTTAGAGTCTGGATACGTGTCTCAAACCTGGGAGTGAACATTTTTCTGGACCTGGAAAAGGTTCTGGAGATACTAGGAATGATTTCGTTTAAAAGTTGGCGGAGAAGGCTTCTATCCATTTGAGACTGTGTCTACTAACACAAGAAGGTATTTACACTTTCCGCGGGCTAGATGAATTTTAGCGAAGTTGACTTTCTAATTTTTTCCTGGCATGTGTCATCTGAGGTGGATTTCTAATAGAAGCCCCGGTCCGGCTTTGGCATTTATCTTTTTACATGTCACACGCCAAGCAACAGTGGACCGGGTGGCTTCTTCATGACCTCAGTCACCTTGCATATGTTTGTGGCTTCCTGGCTTTTCTACACCGACAGGGATGAAGAAAAGGGTAAGAAAAATGATATTATTTAACAGTCATTTACAAATATTTATAAGTTCTGGATTTTGAGGCTAAGGTTTACACAATGAGAACATAAGAACATTAGTTCTGGGTGGCACCTATGGCTCAAAGGAGTAAGGTGCTGGCCCCATATGCTGGAGGTGGCAGGTTCAAACCCAGCCCCAGCCAAAAACTGTAAAAAAAAAAAAGAAGAAGACATTAGTTCTTATTTATAAACTTGGTACAGTTTTTAAGATAATATTTAGTTTTAAGATTCTCTTACAGAACTGATTTTAAGTTATGTTTCATTTTATGAGCTGGCATTATAGATAAGGCTGAACTCAAATACAGGTGGGCTCCAGGTTTTTTGTTGAATTTTTGTTCTCTCTCTAATTTCTCATTTTACTAAAAAATAAAGAGAAACATAACACAACTAAGTCAGGATACGGAGTCTGATTATTTGCATAATGTGCAGCAAGAACAATTATTAGCTATCTAGGCTTTTCTTTTCTTTAAAATTGGCTTTAGTAGAAGTTTAAATTGTTATAAGGAATCTCAGGTTAGACTTGAAAGCCTCTCAGGAGCCCGGGTTTTATCTGTACTATCAGATACCTGTATGCATTGGGTAAATTCTTCTTTTCTTGAGGCCCCCATGCAAATTGTGATTCCCAGACCTGTCAGAAAGGGATGTTCTTTACTCACCACAGATCAGGAAATGTTATTGATGAGGTGCTTGGTCAGTCTTTCCAATGGACTTTTTATTGATTTTATAAAGTCAACCTTTATTCTTTAATGTAGTGTGGACATTTCTATGAATGTTATTCCAGTCAAAGCCTTGGTAAAGTAACCAGTGCCTTTTATTTTGTCTTACTGAAAAAAACAGATTCTTATTGAATTTATGCAAATAACTGTACTGTTAAAAATTAAGAATATTTACAAGTGTTTTAAAATTCCAGAGAAATCCAGGAGACAAAAAATAAATGTTTCAAATTTTGCTCATAAGTATACATTACTGAAAGCTATAAAAGATAGAAAATGATTTTCTTCACTTTTAGAAAACAGAACATAGAAAGAATTGGCACTATTTTAAACAAAAGTCCTAACAAATTAGCTTGGTTTCATGCAACTAATTTCTGTTCTATTTGAAGTTAGATTAGCAATACTCATGAACATGGCAGCTTTTTAACTAAAGTTTTTAGAAGTTCACTTGTAGCCTGATGGTATTTAATTTTTTAAATCGTCAGTAATTTGAATTCGAGAGAATCTGCTAACCCTTTTTTCTATTTTTTCTTGAAGGACAAATTTGGACTCAGTTAGTTTACAAAAATACTTACTGAGATGAATTAAAATATTACTGATAATATATATTAAGACAGACTAATATTTTATAATCTTGGAATACATATATATATATAAAACAATTTGTAGAGAGGTAATTATTATTTTATATTTGACAGTATTTCTTAGTATTAAATTAAATAATATTAAATAAATTTGATCTGTTTTTCTAGACTTTCGGTGGTTTTAATATTTCAAAAAAAGATCAAACTTAGAATTTTGATTTTGGAAGGTTTTGTTAAATATCAAAAGCTTAAAGCATTAGTTCAAACAGGATTATAAGCCAAAAGATTTTAAAGACCATACATAGCCAACCAGATCACACGTAAATTTTTCAAAATTTTTTTTTATGAGTTTTACTTAACTTGCACAGACATTCTATAAACATTCTAATTTTTCTGATTTGCCCTGTTTTTCACTTTTTGGGATATCTATTCTGTTTTAGGACAAAACTTATTACACAAGATCCTTTTCTTACATAATGTCATTCTCTTTCTAATTTCTCTTACTCTCACAAAATTACTTTTCACAAGATAGGATCACAGTTTACTCCAGAGTTAATTATTCCCTTGCTAAACTGATAATTGGAATGTTTAAAAGGCAAAAATCTCAATTTCTTTTAAAGACTTAGTTTCTTAAACAATCTCAGCAACCAAATTATTGCACTTTACAAATGAGAGACATTTCATGGGATATAACATTGACATAGGATTTAGAAATTAGAACCCTATCCCTAGGCATAAATAGTCCGTCTTTCTCAGGCCACACTTTCTGAGCTCTAGCAAGGTCATGAATAGAGCAGCCTAAATGTTTCTCCTTGAGTAGGGAATATATACCCTAATTCCTCCCCTGAGGCAAAACTGCATAGATCTGATAATTGTGTCTCAGGGGACGAACTGCATGTATTCGTTTGTCAATATATTTATTAACTTTGGAAAGGTGTTCTATATATTAAGTCTTGGCTAAAATGTAATATACATCTCTAGACAACAGGTGCCTTTAATATACATTTTTGCTTTTTACATTCGATTTCACATCACACTTCTTCTAAAATTCAAGGTACAGAGGTATTTCTGATCTGTTCTATTTGGGGGGCAGAGGCTCATCTGCCTCAGGGGTCTGGAAAGCTGAGCTATGGATTCTCACATGTGAGCCCTCAGGAGCTCACCCTAGGAGGATACAGGAACAGTTACCGACCGGGCAGGCCTGTAATCAGGGCAGGGGAGTTTTTCTGACTAAGATTAATCATTAATCGACATAAGGGAATTGGTCTAGATGACTTGCCTTCCCAGAAGCCACTTGGTATACTGTGGTCACCAGGGGAGTTTTAGGGAGCCTGTTGACAGCCACCCCACATTAAAACTCAGGCACTTCTCTCCACTAAGGACTTTGAGTTTGCTCTTTGAAAACCAGCTTCCATAGTCACCTGGGAAACCAGCTACAAAATTCTTTGACATACACAGCAAAGGTGTCAAAGATTTGCTTAGTTGAGTTCCCATGACTCAAAAGACACACAAAAACAGAGATATTATTGGGATAAACAAGAAACATCACAGTCAAAAAGATGACAACTACAAGAAACAAGCATATGAACAAATCTAAGCTCTTTACAGGTGTCCTGTTATTTGTAGGAACCCTGGGACAGGCCTACCCAGCTTCCTGGCAGCCCTTGGGAGCCCATGTCTCCTTCTTGGTTGACCCTCAGAAGCCCTTGTCATCTCCTTCTTGGGTCACTTCCCGTGGTCCCCAGGAGTATGCCTCCATCTTGGGTCTCTGCTTGGCAGCCCTCAGGTGGTTCTTACGCTCCAAGAAGGGGCGTTGTGGGCCTCTGTTGTCCTCCCCAAGCAAAATGGTTCCCTGTGTCACTCAATGTCGTCCCAGTGATTATTCTGTGGCTCATTCCAGGGCAGCCCCTAATCATAGACAAAATATAGGACACGAATAACACCTCTCTAGAGTGGACTACAGGACCTGATTTGGATGAGGATTTGGCAGGAGTCTCTTTGAAGCCCTCAGGAGGAGTTTTGGGAATTATGGGGTCTTGGAATTTCTCAGGAAGTGCCTCCCCTATAATTCCTGCCCTCTCTGGGGGACCCCACCTGGAGGCCCATCCTCTGGCTAGCAGTGTTGCTGAGGCCTCCAAATATTGTACCCACTGCGAGTAGAATTATAGAGAAATGTCAGCGCACCGAGTCTGAATTAAGCAAGGGTCCTTTATTGAGCTGGCCAGTCAAGAGCAGGCTACCACAAAGTCTCTTGACTACATTGAAGTGGGGGAGAAAGGTTTTTATATGGCATTTCAAGCAGGGGATGGGAAGCCCTAGCTTAAGCAGAATTTTACAGAAGCTAACATTTGCAAAGTTAGAGCTATGGGGAGGGGACTTTCAAGGGGAAAGTGGGTGACTAGGAACTGCAAACAGACCAGACAGATTTGTAATAAGATTGTGGTTTTCACAAGATTTTTTCAGCTGTCATAGGATTTTTTTTGCAGTCCTCAGCTACACTTTCTGTTTTTGCAGGGTCGCTGTTTGCTCAAGGGGTTACAAATGGGAGGGGGCTGCAAGGTCTTAACAAAATGGAGTAAGTCTGGTTCACTTGCTCAAAATGGATGGAGTTAAGGTGTCACAGTTCCATGTTTTTTTTTTCTGTAATCTTTTTTAGAGCATATTAATTATAGAACTTATAAGTTGTTTCATATTAGTTTGGCATTTCTCTTTGGTACTGTTGGCTGCCTTAAGAGTTTGTTTCTTATGGTAACCTAATTATGGTTACAGAGGGACAGTAGGAAAAGTTGATTAGAAGTTCTGTAGTGCTTAGAAAATCTCTGGAACTAAGGATATTCCCTATGATATTGTTGATGTATTTTCTCTGCTATCATCCAGAAATTAACCAATTGCTACTTATCATAGTAGGACAAAGTGTGAAGAGGTGGTTTTACAGGTGATTACTTTGTCTTCCTAATTTAAGTCCTGCCCTAAGCTGAGCCTGGCATTACCCCCAAGTCTCTTACCTCTTCCACTTATAATTATTCCAGAGAGGGGCGGTACCTGTGGTTTAAATGAGTAGGGCACTGGCCCCATAAAACCCGGCCCCTGACAAAAAACAAAAACAAATAAACAAAAAATTATTCCAGAGAATAACCATCTGTCTCTTCTCTGAGAGTTTTTGTTTAAGAGGATATTTGTTTCTTTCTTTTGTTTGTTTTTATTTTCTGTAAATAGACCTGCGGTTCACTTTTGCTACATATGTTGCCTTCAAACTTGAGATTCCGTTTTCTGAGTAACTGGCATCTATCCTTTTCAGAATGCTTTTTAGATTGAAGCTTCTTCTGTGTTTTCTCCCTTTGAAAACTTGTTGAAATGGCTTTTCGTCTGACTGCCCTTTTCTCATATTCTATGCTGTCATGCCTCCATGCCATTCTCGTTTTTTTTTTCCTATTAACGAGGTTCCTGAAGACAGCATGTATACTTGGATCACACAATGTGTCTGAAGACTTGGCTAACTTACTTATCAGTGAGTTTATTAAGACATGTCTGTTGTACTTAAATATTTTTGTAGAAATAATGCCAGTAAATGTCTAAGGATTAGAGTGCTAACTCATAGTAATTCAGTTCAGTTCCTTAGAAAATATCATTTAAGAGTTCTATTTTGGCTTGGTGCCTATAGCACAGGTGGCTAGGGCACCAGCCACACACACCAGAGCTGGCAGTTTCAAATCCAGCCCAGGTCAAAAAACAGCTGGGCGTTATGACAAGTGCCTTAGTCCCAGCTACTTGGGAGGTTGAGGCAAGAGAATCGCTTGGGCCCAGGAGTTTGAGGTTGCTGTGAGCTTTGATGCCACGGCACTCTACCCAGGGCAACAGCTTGAGACTCTGTCTCTCAAAAAAAAAAGAGTATTCTAGTTTGCCAGTAACATCCTTTCTAATAACTTATTTGAGGGATTTGAGTTTACATGATTGCCTCGCTGATGAGGTTTTTATACATAAAATCTGGAAAAGATCATTTTGATCAATATATATTTGCCATTAATGACAGGTACAGATTGACGATTTCAATGAAAGAGATTTGAGATAGAGATGGGACAAGGAATACTTTGAGTCATTTTAGGAGTTTATTGTGATAAGAACTTTCCTAAAAGCATTCAAAAAAATCTACCTATATATTCATATTCATCTACCCATCCATTGATCTTTATATATAACCTGAATTAGTATACAGAATATATATATATATATATCACAAATATAAATACCCTATAAAAGAAGATAAGATTATTCTTTCTTTCTTTCTTTCTTTCTTTCTTTCTTTCTTTCTTTCTTTCTTTCTTTCTTTCTTTCTTTCTTTCTTTCTTTCTTTCTTCCTTTCTTTCTTTCTTTTTTTGAGACAGAGTCTCATTACATCACCCTCAGTAGAGTGCTTTGATGTCACAGCTCACAGCAACCTCAAACTCCTGGGCTTAAGCGATTGTCTTGCCTCAGCCTCCCAAGTAGCCGGAACTACAGGCACCCGCCACAACACCTGGCTATTTGTTGTTGTTGCAGTTGCATTGTTGTTTTTAGCTGGCTGGGGCCGGGTATGAACCCACCACCCTTGGTGTAGGTGACTGGCAGCCTGCTGACTGAGCTACAGTCACCACCATCAATCTTATTTTATTTATTTATTTTCTAATTGTTTGGGATTCATTGAGGATGCAAAGAACTGATTTCATTTGTTAGATAAAGCCCCTCTTATACTTGTGTCTAGCCCCCAAGACGTGTGCCATATACACACTGTGTCTCCCATCCCCCCCCACCGGCTACCTCATTCCCCTACCCCCTCCCTTTGTATTAGCTCATCTGCTGCCTTCATATTAAAATTGAGTACACTGGATTCTTAGATCACACTTATTTTACGGACAAGGAAAAGTACATGTAGATAATTTAATCAACTTTTCTTCTGAGTCAAAGAAATGGCAAGCCAGAATTTAAGCACAAGTCTTGACAGTGTCATCTGAAATTATTTTCTGTGTTCCGATTTTCATGAGTTTACAATTACAGAAATTTTGAACAGGAGACAAACTGTTTCTGGCAGCTCTTTTCTTGGTGGACACATTTCCATCGTTCAGCTTAAAAAAAAACCTGTCTCATGCTCAAGAAGACCACTAACCACCTCACAGAAAATATATTTCCCTGCTTCCTTATCACTTTACTTAACTATTTTAAAAAATAAGTATAATTATTTCATGTGTTTTTTTACCTTTGTAGTGTCTGTACCCCACAAAGAGATGATAAATTTCCTTAGAACTTTGCTTTTCCTGCCTTATATTCTGTAGTATCTCCAGAACTAGCTTCCTTTTTATCTTGAAAGCCCATATCATCTGACCTGCTCTGCTATTTCATATGTTTATTATTGCCTATCTATCTTTTCTCCCTAGAAAATAAGTTCCACAAGACATTTTTTTTCTGGGATATCCTAAGTATCTAGAGAAGTGTTTGGCAGATAGTAAGACTCAAAAATATTTTTTGTGACTAGGGACTAATTACTACTTACTACGGTCCCAGGCACTGTGTTTAGTGTTGACTGTGAATCAACTCATTTAACCTCATGTTAGGACTTAGGGAATAGAGATGCAGAGATAAGGATCCTGGCCCACGTTCCCACCTAGGATGTGGTAGAACTAGGATTGGACCTGGGCAGTTTGGCTTCAAAGCTGGGGACCTCTGGTTGCTGTATTAGTTTGTCATACTTTCACTATATAAGAAAAAGATAATATACTAATTCAGGTTAAGAGATATTCCCAACACACTCTCTTTTCTCTGCCCTTTCTCCAGGAAGGGGTGCCATTTCATATTTAACCTTAGTGAAAATTTAAGTCAGAGTCTTATCCTAACTATAGAATGAAACAATCTTATCCTAACTATAGAATGAACCAATTTTTGCCTCTTGGTTAATTAATTCTGCACTCATGATCAGGTAAGAGGATTTATCTTAGTGGGGTAGAAGCCTTTCTGATCTCCTTAGGAGGCCACCCACTTCTGCATAGAAAGTTAAATGACATGAGTTTGTCTGTGAAAATTATAATTACTACATTACCTCTTTGATCCCTTCAAAATGAAATGATTGACAGAAAGAGAATTAAATATAAAGGATAGTATAAAATATTATATTTAATGGGGAAAATTCCATTATATTTAATGGAAAAAAATGAATTGTTTTTCTATTCTAATTACTCTCTTTAAATGTAAAATGTTTTTATTGTTTCCTGCTAACATGGCCAAAATCATAAAATTATAAAATCAAATTGTATTTGGCCTTTGTATATGAAAACCTCACCATAAACAAAAAACATTAAAATTAAGTACTTTAGCTCGGCGCCCATAGCTCAGTGTTTAGGGCACCAGCCACATGCACTGGGGCTGGCAAGGTTGAACCCAGACTGGGCCAGCTAAACAACAATGACAACTGCAACCAAAAAATATCTGGGCGTTGTGGCACGTGCCTGTGGTCCCAGCTACTTGGGAGGCTGAGACAAGAGAATTGCTTAAGCCCAAGAGTTTGAGGTTGCTGTGAGCTGTGAAGCCAGAGCACTCTACCGAAAGTCAGTACTTCACAGATGATTATTTCAAGAATCTTGCAACATATTTGACATACCAAACTCCCTTAATATGTTATTTTTTTCATTTCTAGATAATTCTAAAGCACTGATAGGATTTCTGGCATTTCTGATTGTTGTGACAACAATAGCCCTGCTGGTAGTTCTCTATAAAATCTATGATCTGCATAAGAAAAGATCCTGGTAAGATTTGGTTAATCTTTGAAATTTAAGTTTTTATGTGAGTAGTACTATTATACCTATCTTGAGTGTCTTGCTTGTACTGTATCACATCATACCTTTGTTTAATTCTTAATAAACTTCACTTGTTAAAAAAAAATAAGATTAATCAATTACAAAACACCAAAGTGAGCAACAGTGATATAAATACTTACCCACAGGCAGTGACGCAACCAGTTAAATGAGATCCATGAACTGGAGAAGCCAGCAGAAAGTCCAGTTCATGGCAGAATTTCATCAAAGACTTTTAGCATGGTTTTATTGGTTAATATTACAGGTTAATATCTTCTACCTTCGCTAATAACCTTGTGGACTTGTTTTAATATTAACCAGTGAAAATAATGTGTGTCTGGTTTTTTTGTTTGTTTGTTTGTTTGTTTTAGTACAAAGTGGCTCAGAGGGATTGAGGAATGATACGCAAAAGAAAGGAGGAACATACCTGAGGATGTTTATGTATTTCTTTGTCCAGAAATAGCCACATTTTATGAAAAACGGGAGTTTTTAAATAAAACCATTCCAAGTATCCAAGTTTAGCAGATAACTTTTAGTTGTTTTTCTGCCCTCACTTTTTCCTCACAGCCCCCTCTTTGTCCTTCCTTCTGTCTGGGTCCCTCTCCTCTTCTTTCTCTCTCTTCTCCTTTTAGTCTCCCAGCCTTCATTCCTTTCTTCCTTTAACACATTCATTAGATGAAAATTAAATGCCACCTGGATTCTATATTTTTAAGAATATTGAAACTTACTTTTTTTCATTTTCACAGCAACTTAGACGAGCACCAGGAACTTGTTGAAAGAGGTAAGTTTGCATATTTTTAACTGATATTCTCTCCTCTGCATTTGCATCTATTCACTTTATGTAATAAGTGAGCATTTTTAACTTAACTTGGGTTTCTTCCATTCATGCCATGGTAGGATTTAAATTTATTTCTTCATTTATTCAATCAGCAAGCTTCTATGACTTTCCAGTATTGTGCCAGGCCCTGAGAATATTGCAGTTACAGGCCACAAACTCTGCACTTCAAGCATTTAGAATCTGCTAGAGGAAGGCAAATATATTAACAGATAGGATGGCAACTTAAATGCTCTGACGGCTTTATAGATACAAAGATAGAAAACTGCATGTGGGAAGAGCCTGAATCTGGTGTGCTAAGATTGTGGAGAAATGCTAGACCAACATAGAGGCGGTGATGGAAGGAAAAGCAGATTAAAAGTCACAGAGATGGGGAGGTGGGAAGGGTCCTCAGGTTCCTACTAGGAGGAGCTAGTGGCTCCTCCCACTGCCAGCTCCTCCCACTGCTGGCTCCTCCCACTGCCCATACACTATGGACAGGATAAAGAATAGCCATTTGACTTAGGAGAGGAAAATAAATTCCTTTTATTCTCTTTTCATCCAACTTTAACATTATTTACTTAATTTATTTTTAAGAACATGATTTTTTGAACCAGTAAAAAGGAACTAAGTTAAAGAAATGGAAACTTTGCTCACCCTAAGAAAGGTTGTTTTCTCATACTCAAGACAGGAAGAATTTCCCCACTCCTCTGTCTGTGTTAACTTGGGTTTGAAGGGTTTTCTTGTGGCAACAGCAGGTACCAAGTCTGCATGCAGAAGCTTTAGGGCTGGGTCTTTGAAGTTCCTTATTAGGCTTAATTTTCCTTTGCAGAATGTAGCACTATGTGACATTGTAGCATATATACATATTCATCTGTTAACTATCCTTTCCTAACTATACTAGAATGTAAGCTTTGTGAAGGGAGGGGTCTTTCCCCATCTCACTCACAGCTGTAACCCTAGTACTTAGGTGAGTTTAGGAATTCTATAAATACTAATGAATAAATAAATGAATGAGATCATGTGTCCTGGGGATTAGTTTTGATAATCCGAGGGAAAAATGAAGAAGATTGCAACAGTAAGCATCTGACCAACAGAGGGAGAATCCATTCCAAGGAGTCAAGGCACATTGGCAGAGTGTCAATAAAATGCATCATCTCAAAATTAATGGTGATTGCAATTCAGAGTGCATTAGAACTTACCCAATCAAACCCCATGAAACCCTGAAGGTGACCCCCCAGCTCACAATGAATGAATACTAGGACTCCCCAATGACCAAACGGGGAGTTTGACCCCACAAGTTCAGTTTGATAGCTATGATTGTATATAAGGTTTCCCTGGACAATAAGATAAACATGCCACCCTCATGGATACCTTCCTTCTTCATCTAATAAATGGGTAAAATTAATATGAGTACTGAAAGAAATATTACCAGCAATACATGGAAGAGTAGGCTAAACATACTTGTTACGTGAGAGCTTAAATTCTCCTATTATTCTAAAACTATTGAGTTTTGTATACAACTATAGCTTTTGATGCTTAATCTGTATTTTTGCTCTTTAATAAATTATTTGACAAACACAGTGTATAATATATTTTGCACTCCAGAGGCTTATTATACAATTAACATGTATAACTTGTTTTATAGTTGAGTAAACAAATGAGTGATCAAATTAAACTGAGTTGTGGGTCTAGATATATTAATCATATTCTCTTATTTCATCTGTATGTTTACAATATTTTATAATAATTTTAAATGGAAACATTGCAAAGAAAAATAATATTTGTAATACAGATTAACAAGTACCATATTGGCTACAACATGCGTGTAATCGAAAGGAAATGTGAGTATCCTTACAATGGTGATACTTGGTCTGTGATCTTTTGTCTAAGCATTGAAGCTAATAAAGGTCATTCTAGAAGAGGGAGCAATATAAAGCCTAGAGGAAGGGTAAAGTGCAAGGTTTAGAAGTCACTGATGTATATATAGTATGCACATGAGTGAGATTTCTCAGGTGGAATGGATGTGATAAGGAAAGAAGCTGAGGATGGAATATAGGGTGTAAATTTAATGAAATGTGTAGGCCTATTCGGAAGACAGGTGTATCCTAGTGCTGCATCTTTAATGTGTTTACAGATGATGAAAAACAACTGATGAATGTGGAGCCAATTCATGCCGATGTTTTGTTGGAAACTTACAAAAGGAAGATTGCTGACGAAGGAAGACTTTTTCTGGCTGAATTTCAGGTATGTGTTGCTCTTGTTAGATGGTGAGAAATCCTGCTCAAATATCAAGACAATTCCATTTTAAAGGTATCTGTGTAACCATTTGCCTTCGTAATGCATCGCACGTAATATCAAAGCAGATGTGATTAGCAGATATTTATGAGCCTTAAGAGAGACTCAGACAATATTATAGTACGAAGCTAGTAATACTTTAATATATAATGCATTGTTGTATTGCACCAAGAGAGAAATTAGTTTTTCTCAATCTGATGTGACCTAAAGAATTTGTGTGTCTTTCAGAGCATTCCAAGGGTATTCAGCAAGTTTCCTATCAAAGATGCTCGAAAACCCTTTAATCAGAACAAAAACCGTTATGTCGACATCCTTCCTTGTGAGTACACATTGAGAGTTGAATGTCCATTTGTGTACACTCCTTGCTTATTCATTATTTCACGTGCTTATTTTTCTTTTCTTTAAACAGATGATTATAACCGTGTTGAACTCTCTGAGATAAATGGAGATGTAGGGTCAAACTACATAAATGCCAGTTATATTGATGTGAGTAAAAATATATACTTGCCAAGTTATCGCCTCGTCATTTTGCCATTGAAGATTGGCATTTTTCTTGTATCTCTGCATTCCCTTCAGTTCCTTCTTTGTCTTGGCAAAATTTAAAAAGTATTATTAGAGATATTTTGAAGTGAGCCTGTCATGTTTCTGGTATAAATAGCAAAGTCACCAATATTTGCGAGAATATTCATTGTCTATTGGTACGAGATATATACTCGGTTGCCTATTATGTGCTGGATATCAGACCAAACGATCTTTGCATGTATTTCTCCTAAGAAGCCTACATTTGCACTCAAATATAGCTAAGGACTGGGAGGTGGGAGGTTCAGTTTAATTAGTTATCTTGTCCTTGTTCACACAATTAGTTGCGATTCAACCCCAGTCTTCCTGACTCCAAATTACTTTACTTTGATTACATAACACTGAACTTCAGTGGATATTTTTCATCAATATAGATCATCTGTTCATTGTCTTTATCCCAAAATGTAACTATCTGTGTAACGTAATGTATTACATAAGTTAAATAATTTTGGATAGTATAAAATATATAGCGACTGAAGAGTGTCTCTTCTGTGAATGTGTGCTTTCGTCTATTTATTTATTATTATTATTATTATTTTCTTTTTTGCAGTTTTTGGCCGGGGCCGGGTTTGAACTTGCCAACCTGTGTTATACGAGGCTGGCACCCTACTCCTTAAGCCACAGGCACCACCTTGAATGTGTGCTTTTAATGTGTACAATGCAGTCTTTTATTGTGTTCCTTTTGGTACATGAGCCTGAAAAGTCTCGTTTACAATAATAACCAACCCTTAGAAATTTGAAGTTATCATCTGAAAAGTTATTATTAGTATTGTGTCATCATTCCACTGATATTTTAACTGATTCTGTCAGATGACCTCTATAGGACTTTATAATCAGCCTTGATCAAGTTTATTTTATTTTACTATTTTATTTTATTTTATTTTATTTTTTAGAGACAGAGTCTCACTCTGTTGCCCTTGGTAGAGTGCTGTGGCATCACAGCTCACAGCGACTTCCAGGTCTTGGGCTTAGGCAATTCTTTTGCCTCAGCCTCC
>CAUYON010003108.1:0-10630 GCA_963573935.1 Arctocebus calabarensis | reverse complement strand
ATTTAACATAAGGTACAATAACAGTGGAGGGAACATAAAAGTAATAAACTGCTATTGCTATAAGGATCTTGTTTTTTGGTGTTTTTTTGAGACAGAGCCTCAAGCTGTCACTTTGGATAGAGTGCTGTGGCATCACAGCTCGCAGCAACCTCCAATTCCTGGGCTCAAGCGAGTCTCCTGCCTCTGCCTCCCAAGTAGCTGGGACTACAGTTGCCCACCACAATGCCCGGCCATTTTTTTTGGTTGCAGCCACCATTGTTGTTTGGCGGGCCCAGGCTGGATTCAAACCCTCCTGCTCAGGTGTACGTGGCTGGCGCCTTAGCCTGTTGGGCCACAGGTGCCAAGCCGTTTCTTTCTTTTATTAAAAAAAAATTGAGGTGAGATTTATATAACAAATTAACCTCTTCAAAGTGCACAATTCAGTAGCATTTAGTAACACTCACAATGTTGTGCAACCAACACTTCTATTTAGTTTCGGAACATTTCCATCATCCCAGAAGGAGAGCCTGTCCTTGTTAGCAGTTGTTAGGGTCCCACCCCAAGAGCAGTGTCCGCTGAGACCTGTGGAAACCCGTGGTGATCAACAGAAGAAATATAAAGTTAGGAGCCATGATAAAGAAAGACAAGAGACATAGAGTAGAATTAAAAGTGGAGCTCAGGGATCAATTGCCCATCATGGGATTTCGGCAATGGTCCAGAGTGTTTGTTCCACTCTGATTTTATTGAAGTCTATTTGCCCAGAGGGTAAGATGAGGGAGGGAACAAAGATGTCAGCAGTTTCTCAGATTGATCATATCAGCTCCTATTGCTATTATTATTAACCTTAAAGGTAGCCTTCAATAATCTGAACTCTGAGCCTTGTATTGGGAGAGCCTCCTGCTTGAGGTAACACACAGATTTCTAGGGAGGTGTTAAGCTCTGCTAGTTCTCTGTAGAGTAAAATGCCACCAGCGTTAATCTCCTCAGTGATTGGTGGGAGGGAGGCATTTTCTCCCATCACCACCACAGAGGATTTTCCTCTGCAATAAGGGATATAAGCTCTTCTGCCCATATCTCAGAGCTGGAGCTACTTACTCCCTTGGTCTCTGCCCCAGACAAATGCAAATCTCCACAGTGGGTATCTGCTTTGCCTGTTTAACGGGCAGGAAACGCCCCAGAAGATGTATCTTTTCTTAGGACTTGTCATAGCCTCTTCTGTGGCCATTACTCTCCTCAGACTGCTCACAGACCCAGCAGGGTGTTTGTAAACTGTATCCCCAACAGGCTAGAATTTCAGAAAAGGCAAGAAGCTTGCTAGCAATGGCTAGCTTAAATGTAAACTAGCTGACTTTGTTCCGACTCACTCAGCTTACTTTTTAGTTTTCCTCTTTTTCTGGGGATTCTTTCCTTTGCCAAGAATGGGGTCTTTGGTCTGCATTCTCCCAGCAAGCAGTTGCTCCTCATTCTTCTTCCCTCACCCACTGGAAACCACAACCTGCCTTATATTCCTATGGATTTGCCTGTTCTGGACATTTCTATACATGGAATCATACAGGATGTACTTGGCTTTTGTGTCTTATGTCTTTCACTGACCACCATGTTTTTGAAGTTCATCCATGTTGTTGGAGGTGTCAATGGTTTTTTTCTTTTCATAGCTGAGAAATATTTCTTTGTGTGATGGACCACATTTTGTTTACCCATTTCTCAGCTGATGGATATTTGAGTTGTTGCCTCCTTTTGGTTGTGACTAGTGCTATTAGGAACATTTATGGGAATCTTTCATGATACCACTTACCAGTGGTACTGACTACTATGAACATTTGTGTCTAAGTACATATTTGAGTCCCTATTTTCAGGTCTTTTGGGTGTATAACTAGGAGTGGAATTGCTAGGTCATATAATGAGTCTATCTTTAACTTGATAGGAGACCACCAAACTTTTCCACAGTGACTGTGCCATCTTACATTTCCCCCTGCAATACATGAGGGTTCCGGCCATGCACAGTAGCTCATGCCTGTAATCCTAGCACTCTGGGAGGCTGAGGAGAGTAGATTGCGTGAACTCATGAGTTTGAGACCAGCCTGAGCAAAAGTGAGACCCCTCCCTTCCAACCCTTCACCCCCCTCACTCCTGCCATCTCCACTAAAACTAGAAAAACTGAGGCAAAAGGATCACTTGAGCTTGAGTTGGAGGTTGCTGTGAGCTATGATGCCATGGCGCTCTACCCAGGGCAACAGCTTGAGACTCTGTCTCAAAAAAAATGAGGGAGGGTTCCGATTTCTCCACAATCTCACCAGCACAACTGTCCTTCCCTTCCCTTCTCTTGCCTTGCCTTTTGCCTTTCCTTTTTTTTTGTTCTTTGAGACAGATTCTCAAGCTGTCACCCTGGGTAGAATGCTGTGGCATCATAGTGCATAACAATCTCCAAGCTCAAGCAGTCCTCTTGCCTGAGTTTTTCTCTTTTTTTGAAGTTTTTGGCCGGGGCTGGGTTTGAACCAGACACCTCCTGCATATGGGACTGGCGCCCTACTCCTTTGAGCCACAGGCACTGCCCTTGCCTCAGTTTTTCTATGTTTAGTAGAGATGGGGTCTCGCTTTTGCTCAGGCTGGTCTCAAACTGGTAAGTTCAAGCTGTCCACCCGCCTTGGCCCCCCAGAGTGCTAGGATTATAGATGTTAGCCACCACACCCAGCCAGTCTTTCCTTTTTATTCTGATCCTAGCTAATAGGTATGAAGTGGTAGGAGGGCTTTTGGGGGGCTGGGCACAGAGGCTCACACCTATAATCCTAGTACTCTGGGAAGCCGAGGTGGATGGACTGCCTGAGCTTAGGAGTTTGAGACCAGCCTGAGCAAGAGTGAGACCCCCGTCTCTAAAAATAGCCAGGTGTTGTGCTGGGCACCTGTAGTCCCAGCTACTCAGAAGGCTGAGGCAAGAGAATTGCTTGAGACCAAGAGTTGGAGGTTGCCATCAGCTATGACACCATGGGGACATGGGGGGGTGGTGGTGGGGGGGAAGGCAGCTTTTTTTATTTTTGAGATAATCTTGCTCTATCACCCTGGGTAGTAGAGTGCAATGGCCCCATCACAGCTCATAGCAACCTCAAACTTCTGGGCTCATGCCATCCTCCTGCCTCAGCCTCCTGAGTAGCTGAGATACAGACATGAGCCATGACACCTGGCTAAATTTTCTTTTAGTAGAGATGGGGTATGCTTCTTCTTCTTTTTTTTTTTTTTTAAATTTACTGTTGGGGATTTATTGAGGGTACAAGAAACCAGGTTACACTGATTGCATTTGTTAGGTAAAGACCCTCTTGGGGTATGGTTCTTGCTTAGGCTGGCTTAAACTCCTGAGCTCAAATGATCCTCTCACCTCCCAGATTGCTAGGATTACAGGTGTGAGCCACCATGCCCAATTGGAAGGCTGTTTTAAAGGAAAAAAAATCTGTGTATTCATTTTGCTTGTCATATAGGTCCTGGTTGTCATAGATTATGTACTCTTATGGCTGGAAGGGCCTTAATTTAGAAAATGTACAATTAGCAATAAAAGTAGAAAGCAAAGTGATATTTCTGCTTATTCGTTTCCTGTTTGTAGAAACCTCAGCATTATCTTATCTAAATATTATACCTTGGCTCGGCGCCTGTGGCTCAGCAGGCTAAGGTGCCAGCCACGTACACCTGAGCTGGTGGGTTCGAATCCAGCCCGGGCCCGCCAAACAACAGTGACGGCTGCAACCAAAAAATGGCCGGGCGTTGTGGTGGGCACCTGTAGTCCCAGCTACTTGGGAGGTGAAGGTAGGAGACTCGCTTGAGCCCAGGAATTGGAGGTTGCTGTGAGCTGTGATGCCACAGCACTCTATCCAGGGTGACAGCTTGAGGCTCTGTCTCAAAAAAAAATAAAAAATAAAAAAAAAATAAATAAATATTATACCTTGGCTTCTGTAAATGAGGAGAGAAATGAGAAGGGGGATACAGAAAAATAACAATCTGATCATTGCAGTCTTGGTCTCATGCTCTCCACTAGCTGCATTATTTGTTGAAGTAGTAAGGTCTCAGTTCTCATAAGTTTGGTGATTTCGTGTCTTTTTTTTATATATATATATCAGATTCTGACTCATCCAAGAGGCCATTCTCTACCTGGTATGGAACTTTCCAGCTTAAAGCCTTCTCGAACATTGTGCCTGCCAACCTCACAGGCCCCAGATGGGACCCTTTTCAACATTCGCCCAAGCTCTCACTCCCCGGAGACCCGCGTTTTCAGTGACACAGCCTCCCCCATGCTGTCACTTTCTGCCGCTAATGCCTTTTCAAAATCAGTGTCTTCAAAGATGGAGCATGTTAAGCTTGTGTCCTCCCTTGGAAGGAGTGAGGCTACATCTCAGGATGAGTCCCTCTCAGAAGATGCTGATGACAGCCTGAACGGTAATATACATCCTAGTCCAGACATGAAGGCCAAGGCCACCTTTAGGGTCCCTGGCTTGGTAGTAACCAGAAATTTCCACAGGCAGTGACAATTAATCCCTCAACTTTCTAACTTTTCCTGGTTAAGGGGCTGAGATTTTTATTCCATCTTTAAAATCTTTTTCCAGAGTCTTAGTTTAGGCTGTTTTAACAGAGTTCTAGGGAGAGGGTGGCTGGAACATCAGAAATTTATTTCTCACAGTTCTAGAAGCTGTAAGTTCAAGATCTGGGTGCCAGCAGCATAGGACACTTGGTGAGGACTATCTTCTTGATTTACAGACAGCTAAGTTTTCTCCGTGTCCTCATGTGGGTGAAGAGAGCGAGCACTATCTCCTCATTCTCTTATAAAGGGACCAATACCATCTAAGGGTGTCCTCATCCAAGCCCAGTTAGGAGATTTGGTGGGGACACAATATTTAGTCCATACCATCCAGTAACCTTGATCAATTATGGAGCAATAAAGGAAATTTTTCTAGAACCACATACAACAAAAAGGCAGCCTAATTTTCCTTTTTGTGAAAGAGAGAATTGCCTCCTTTCTCAATTCAGAAAAGGAAACAAATCTCCAACCCATCAAAAGTAAACATATCTATTGTTTTAATGTTATTTTTATCTTAATATTGTATTTATTTACAAGAGAAAGGGGAAAATAAAAGGGGTTTGAAACAGTTCCCCCCTCCCCAGATGCGTTAGCACCAAATCAAAGTGAAATAGTTGTTTCCTGAGTGCCTAATGTGTGGTCATAGGTGCCAGGTGGCATGTTGTCAGGAACAGGACCAACAAGCAGACGTGCTCCTTGCCCACCAGGCTCTGAGATGGCCCTAACCCGGGAGTCACTGAGAGACTGATGCGTGTGTTCCTAGTAGGTCTGCCAGGATGGGAGGGTGAAGTATGGCCCACATAGCATGGCCTAGGCTGTGGCTGTGACAGAGCCCCTTGGAGCCCCCTTAGTATTTACCTTCTGCCAGATGCTATCTGGGGACTCTGCTTCTTGGTTAGTTAGCAGCGTGTTGTGTATATGAGGAACCAGGCCTGAGAAGCTAATGAGTGGGTGTTCTCCCACGTCACCTCCTTCCATATGTGGGTGAGAAAGCAGAACCCAGGACCAGCATCAGGATGTCCTTTTACTAGCTGTACAATCTTGGCCTCTCAGTGCCTTAGTTTCCACCTCTGTGAAACAGGGATAGTAGTAGAAGGAGCCTTCCAGGGCTGTTCTGTGGGGTCAGTGGAACAGTAGATGATGAAGCACCCAGAAAGGACAGCCTGGTATCGGAGGCCACACTCAGCTGACCTTTCCAGAGCAAGTGGGCAGCTCAGTCTTCTCCCTCCCTTCCCTAATCCTCTTTTCCAGAGGGGCTCTGCTCTAGCCTGTTCCCAGACGATCTCACATCCAGTCTTCTGCAGGAAATTGTTTCCTTCAACCCACTGACTGCTCTACGCCCTCCAGGGAATCCTTTAGCAACTTGAGCCACCCTCTAGGTGTCTGCATATTGGATTATGCCCCAGCTTGGGTTGCAAGACCTTTCAGGGGGAGGCATTCCCCAACACAAACACACACGTGCACACACAGCTCCTGCACATTGAAGGCTGAACTGAATCGGGTAAAGAGAGTTCCTGTTGGGAGTTACTACAGACATAATCACTGCTCCCTAGCCACTCACTTGTTGAGTCAGCTGTTGGAGCACCAGGCTCTGAAGAGGACTCCATACTCCTGAGTCTCAGCACACACTTAGGCTCAGATTGGCTAACTAGCCAAAATGGTCGTTAAGTTTCTGCTGTGCCTTTAACTTGTTGTAAATAAGAACTTAGGCTGCTTTGGGGCCACATCTCATGTCCCCTAGCTGGCTGGGTGCCCCTCCAACTCTTCACACCACATGTGTACTTGTCACCAACTTCCTTGAATTGTAATCATCAGCTTTTCTGTCTAGACCAGCCCTGTTGTCTGTTTTATAAACAAAGTTTTATGATGGCCAAGTTGAATAGTTGCAACAGTCTACTCTGAAAAGCTGGAAATAATTCCCATCCAGCCTTTGGGATAAACCCTATGTCTGAGTTTATCTTTCTAAACATTTATGGAAGAAATAAAGGAGTAAACATTATCATACTAATTTTTTAATTACAGAGTTTAGAGAAAATATTTTATCCCTCGATGATCTGTCCCCAGCTGTCAATGAGAACTCAGACTTGGAACAGGAGGTAAGTACAATTAAGTCATTTTTGATTGTAGACTGTTACATAGAAAGGATTGCAACTTCAGTATTTCATTTAGTACAGTGGTTCTCAATTCTGCCCTCAGGGACATTAGCAATGTCTGGAGCCACTGTGGCTGTCAGGATTGGGGATTCCAGTGGCATATCCAGCAGGTGAAGGCTAGGAACGCTGCTTAGTGTCCAGTAATGTACAAAGCAACCCCTAATGCAAAGAATATTCTGGCCCCAGATGTCGTAAGTGCAGCAGATGAGAGATCCTGATTTAAGCGATCACAGTTTAAAGGTCCTTCATTTAGCAGATGATTAAAGTACATTCCGCCTAGAGCACCCATAAGAATATCTGCACTGAGGTAGTGGTTCACCAGCTGTTCCCATTTGAGCACACCATTGCTATTTTTGTCTTACCTGCACTAGCAAATGCACATCTTAGTAATACGTGGTGCTAGGACTTTAAATCTCTAACATGCTCCATACTATTAGTAAACATGCTCCATACTATTAGGGCCATGTGCACCACACTAAGAACCTCTGTGCTGAAGTTAATATTCCACTTGCCCAAATGCAAGGCCTACTCACAAGTCCCCTGCTTCTGAGAATGTGGTGGTTTTGGCATGTTGATCTTCTCAAAACAGTTTCCTGTCACCAATGCTATCCTTCATTTTAGAAAGAAAGTGGTCAAAGGGAAAACCTGTCCAGCAAAAGCTTGAGAGCCAAAGCATCTGCCAGGCAGAACACACCAAGATGTGCCCAGGTGAGGAGCCTGGCATCTCAGGGAAAGGCTACCTCTGCAGATGAGGACAAAGGTCTCCCCACTGAAAGTGACATCTCAGAGCACTTTAGTGCCAGTTCAGTCTCCAGTGCCTGGCAGGACAGCACTTCCAGCATGAACTTAGCATTTGAAGCATCCATAGTGAGCACAGTGAACTCAGCTTATTCTGAAGATTTTGAAAATTCTCCAAGTCTGACAACATCTGAGCCAATGACTCATTCCAAGGACAGAACATTGGACTCTTTGTCTGAGTGCTCTTCAAGTCTGAAGACAGATCTTGTCCCCAAAACACCCAAGTCTCAGAAAAAGTGGAGCAGGAATATGACAAGAGTCCTTGTGAAGGAAACAGCTGTGCAGACTCTGGATCCAGGCTTTGCCTACCAGTGGACCAAGGGTAAGTGTGGCAGCTGTGGAGGCCAGGGCAAGTGGGATAGGCACTCTGTGTGTAGCCCATGCAAATTGGGAAAGATATGGAAGGGGCTATGTCCATGCAGTCTGTCATTAATTAGCTGGGGGGCTCAGCCCCCAGTTTTTTCTTCCATGGATAAGAGACCGCAAGCTTTAAAACGTTCAGAAGTTTCAGAAGCAGACTAAGGCAGTTAGTGGTGTGATGCTACCACTAGGGATCCTTGTCAAAGTCTAGAGATACTGTTGGTTGCACCACTAAGGGTTGGGGTGCTCTGGCATTTGCTGGGTAGAGGTCAGAGATGCTGCTGTGTACCCTGCAATGCACAGGGTATATGCCAACTATACCCATGATGACACCACTATACTAGAGAATGATCCTGCTCCAAGTGGGTGCCAAAATGGGGAAACCTGGGAGGAGAGAAAACAAGAGATGCCATGTGTGAGTCTGGCAACTTGTCACATGGCACTGGGGTTGGCACTGAAAGAGACACCAATGAGTGTGAGTCCATGGAGGAAAAAGCTTCTTGGACCACATTTCTTTTACCAGCTAATGGGCCTCCTGCACAGGGGCTCTGGAAGCTGCCTTGCTACGGGTAAAGCTGGTTATCGGAATTGCAGTCACCCCTGTGGAGTCCCGGCTCAAGGCTGCAGTCTTCCAAAGTTCACCCCTCTCACTAGGCAGGCCTTGCTGCAACTCCCTACCACGTGGTCACAGGACACCCACCAATCCTGCTCTGTGCTTTAGGACATGAAGGGGCTACTTCTTCTTATGCCCCCATCTCACTTTCCAGATGTTTCTCTCATTCCCAGTTTCAGCCTTGGCTCTTCCCAGTTTTTTTTTTTTTTTTGAGACAGAGCCTCAAGCTGTCACCCTGGAGAGAGTGCTGTGGCATCACAGCTCACAGCAACCTCCAATTCCTGGGCGCAAGCAAGTCTCTTGCCTCTGCCTCCGAAGTAGCTGGGACTACAGGCGCCTGCCACAATGCCCAGGCATTTTTTGGTTGCAACTGTCATTGTTGTTTGGCGGGCCCGGGTTGGATTCGAACCCGCCAGCTCAGGTGTACATGGCTGGCGCCTTAGCCCGTTGAGCCACAGGTGCCGAGCCAAGGCTCTTCTCAGTTTTAAGGTTCCTTTTAAACATTTGTTTATTCCCTTTTTTCATCCAAATAGTTCTTGACAAGGTAGACTAACATTGTCTCTAGATGTGAAAACGGATGTACTTCTCATTGGATTTTTTTTCCTTTTATCCTTTTTTTGAGGCTTGAGTACTGTGGTGTCATCATAGCTCACCAAAACCTTGAACATATGGGCTGAAAAGATCCTCCTGCCTCATCCTGCCAAAGTGCTGGGATTACAGGCATTAGCCACTGTGCATGCCCTCTACAAAAAAGAAAAAAATGAAAAATGTTCTGAGCATAGTGGTGCCTACTTGTAGTCCCCAGCTACTGGGAGCTGAGGTGGAAGGATTGCTTAGGAGTTTGAGGCTGCAGTGAGCTATAATTGTGCCACTGCACTCCAGCTCTGTGACAACAAGACCATATCTCAAAAAATAAAGGCCAGAAGGATGGTCATGTTCAGAAAAAGAACAGCCCACATGGTTTGTTTCAGCATCATTTCCATGAATGAGAAAATCATTACTCTGTGTCCTGCCCACTCACACCCTCCCTTTCTCCTTGAGACAGCTGCCAGTGTGTCAACTATTGAACCTGCCATGGGAGGTGCCTATGTGGACCCAATACCCATTGCCAATCACATCATCAGCGCAGATGCAATAGAAGGTAATAGCCCAACTCAGTGGGTCCTTCCTGTGCCATTTTATAGAACACATTTGATCTGCAAATTTATGCCCACCTTTGGAGGTTTGGCACCTATAATGCTATGTTCAAGGAATCCACAGCCACAGACAACTGTCAGTTATAGGATCCCAGATGATAGCCTGGGAGTGTCCCTGAACCTTCTATCTCTTGCAAAGGGACACCAGTGAGAAAAACAGGAAGGTGAAGAATAGCACACCGATAAGCCCTCTACTCTAGCAAGGCTACTCTTATATGCATGTTCCCCTGGGAGCCTTTTTTTTTTGTTTTGGTAGAGACAAAGTCTTACTTTATCACCCTTGGTAGAGAGCCGTGGCGTCACACAGCTCACAGCAACCTCTAACTCCTGGCCTTAGGTAATTCTCTTGCCTCACCCTTCTGAGTAGCTGGGACTACAGGCGCCCGCCACAACGCCCGGCTATTTTTCTCTTTTTGCAGTTCAGCCGAGGCTGGGTTTGAACCCGCCACCTTCAGTACATGGGGCCGGTGCCCTACTCAGTGAGCCACAGGCACCTCCCACCTGGGAGCCTTTTTATCTCTAGCTATCATACCCGCCACCAGATACTTATTTGATCAATATTGAGCAGTAGCAACAGGCTGGGTGAACACAAACCTTGCCTCCTGGGCTGGGTCTGAAGGAGTCTGTGTGGAGCTGAGAAGGGTCCCAGTCCAGCCTGGGGCATGAGGAAGGTGCCTCAAAAGCCACCTTAGAGAGTTTAGACTTTGCTAAGTCCCCATGGAGCCACTGTAGTAAAGGTTCATGTGATACAGGTTAAAGAGTCTATCTAGTACCTAGTACCCCTTTTCAATTTTGTTAATAGGATTTTTTAAAGTATAAAGATAGTAAAATAGGGCGGCTCCTGTGGCTCAGCGAGTAGGGCGCCGGCCCCATATACCGAAGGTGGCGGGTTCAAGCCCGGCCTCGGCCGAACTGCAAAACAAAGAAATAGCCGGGCGCTGTGGCGGGCGCCTGTGGTCCCAGCTACTCGGGA
>CAUYON010003106.1:0-32978 GCA_963573935.1 Arctocebus calabarensis | reverse complement strand
TTTTTTTTTTTTTGAGACAGAGCCTCAAGCTGTCACCCTGGATAGAGTGCTGTGGCATCACAGCTCACAGCAACCTCTAATTCCTGGGCTCGAGCGAGTCTTCTGCCTCCGCCTCCCAAGTAGCTGGGATTACAGGTGCCCGCCACAACACCCGGCCATTTTCGGTTGCAGCCGTCATTGTTGTTTGGCGGGCCCAGGCTGGATTCGAACTCACCAACTCAGGTGTACATGGCTGGTGCCCTAGCCCGTTGAGCCACAACTTCCAGCTTCTCACACAGGCAATTCTCCAGGAATTCTGAATCCCACTGCGTGTGTTCTCCCAGCAGTAGTGGAAACGTTCTTAGACCATCTGGGCGCCGCAGACCAGCCCCGTGGAGAAGCCGGAAAGCCGCCGCCTGCGTGGAGCCGGAGCTGGAGCCGGAGGTGCAGGAGCGCTTGGCCGCCCCTACTGTACCTGTCAGCGCCTGGCCCCTGCCTGCCAGAGACACCGGGCTGGCCGAGGTGGCTCTGGAGCAGCTGGCAGAGGGGTGGCCGGGGTGGTGACTTCAGGGACTGACCTCCACATTTTCAATGTCAATAGAAAAAGGGTTATGGAAAAGCTGTATGTTCTGTTCATGGAGATGAAGCTCTTTAAATCTAAATTGGAACTCCTTTTGCAACTTTTTCAGTACATATGTTTTGTTTGGGAATGCAACCAATGTTTTTTTCCGCTCACAGATTTTTGTGGGCGGGATGAGTCCACTGCTAAACAGGACAGACAGCAGAGGCAAAAACACCTGGCGGGCCGGATACATGTCCTCGGCAGGCCACATGTGGCCCACGGGCCATAGTTTGAGGACCCTTGGCTTAGGTAATTCTCTTGCCTCAGCCTCCCAAGTAGCTGAGACAGTGCCCGCCATAACGCCTGGCTATTTTTTTGTTGCAGTTTGCTCAGGGCCAGGTTTGAACCCACTACCCTCGGTATATGGGGCCAGCACCCTACCGACTGAGCCACAGGCGCTGCCCTCCAGATTTTTTTTTATTACTAAGAATTGCCTTACCTATATAGGGTTTTTTTCTGGTTCCATATGGAACAACTATTTTTTCCAAATCTTCAAAGTAGGAATTAGTATATTAATGGGGGTTACCTTGAATCTGTAGATTGCTTTGGGTAGAATAGACATTTTGATGATATTGATTATTCCCAGTCAAGAGCATGGTATATTCTTCCATTTGTTAATGGCTTCTGCTATTTCTTTTCTTAGAGTTTCATAATTTGTGACTATCACCTCTTTTGTTAGGTATATTCCTAAGTATTTCATTTTTTTTGAAGCTACTGTGAAGGGAATTGTGTCCTTGATTAGCTTCTCATCTTGGCTATCCTTGGCATATACAAAGGCTATTGATTTGTGAACATGGATTTTATACCACAAGACGTGGTGTATTTCCTGGTAAGTTCCAGGAGTTTTATGGTTGAGTCTCTGGCATTTTCTAAGTATAAGGTCATGTCAGCAAAGAGCAAGAGTTTGACCTCCTCTTCCCCCTTTTGGATGCCCTTTATTTCCTTCTCTTGCCTGATTGTATTGGCTAGAACTTCCAGCACTATGTTGAATAGTACTGGTGCTAGAGGACAACCTCACGAGGTTGTATGGTTCCAGTTCTCAGTGGAAAAGCTTTCAGTTTTACTTCATTCATTGTGATATCAGCTGTGGGTTTGTCATAGATGATTGTGATCAGCTTAAGAAATGTTTTCTTTCTTAAGTGTTCTTGTTAGAAAAAGATGCTGAATTTTGTCAAATGCTTTTTCTGCATCTACTGAGAGGATCATAGGATCTTTGTTTTCGCTTCTATTGATATAGTGAATTACATTTATGTATTTGCTTATGTTAAATCAGCCTTGTATCCTGGGATGAAGCCTACTTGATCATGATGTATATATTTTTTAATATGTAGCTGAATTTTTGCATCGATATTCATTAGTGAAATTGGTCTGTAGTTCTCCTTTTTAGTTGGTTCCTTTTTTCGTTGTGGAATCTGGGTAATTTTTGCTAATAGAATGTGTTGGGGAGGATTCCTTCTCAATGTTTTAGAATAATTTCTGCAGTATAGGTACAAGCTCATCTTTGGAGGTGTGATAGAATTCTTGTGAGAAGCCATCTGGTCCTGAGCTTGTTTTTGTGGAAAGTTTTTTTATTGTTTCTTTAATCTCAGTGGTTGATATTGGTCTACGAATCTTCATTCTTAACATTTTATCAGTATCAGTATATTGCTATCCGTTCTTCATCTTACAAGCTGTACAAAAACAGCTGATGGTATGTGGCTCACAGCTATCTTAGTAAATATATTTCTGTAGGCTTATTTATTTATTATTTTTTAGCATTTTCCTTGCTTCATATTACTTGGCGCAAACAATCAGACTTAACAGATTATTATTCTAAAAGTAACACAAGAGGTTTTGTAAACCAAACTCAGAAATCATAGTGCTTCTGTTTCTGAAAAGATTATCTTCAGAACCCCATGTGGATTCCTAATGTTGCTCTCTCTGTTTGGTTTGACACCTGTGCTACTTTCCATGGTCCCGTCATCTTAGGTTCCCATGGAATACAATCACCTGCAGGAGATCCCCATTCTGGCGCTGAGGAACCGGCTGCTGCTGCTGCACCACATCTCGGAGCTCTTCTGCCCCTGCATTCCCATGTTCGACCTAGAGGGCTCTCTGGATGAAACTGGGCTCGGGCCTTCAGTTGGGTTTGACACTCTGCGAGGAATTCTGATATCCCAGGGAAAGGTACTCTAGATACAGTCTTTGTTGTTGGTGAAACCAGTATCTTCAGAAATTTTATCCAGCAGATTTTAATCCAGCAAAAATTCCTATGCTGGGAATAGAGGATGTAAATATATCTCCCTCAGCAAATGTCCACTGAGTGTCTTGTGTGTGCCAGGCTCTATTCTGGGTACGTACAGTATATATCAATGAAAAAAAGCAGACAAAAATCCTTTTGACGTTTATATTAAAAATTGATAATATCTTTCTGTATCTTTTCCTTGTTATCTCTGCCTCTCACCTTTCCAAAAGTATGAGGGTGTGGGGTTCTCCAAGCCTTGTTCCCACAGTGATTTCTCTGCTTGCCTGGCCTTGAGGGATTACAACAGACCCCCCCCCCACCCCCCGACCCTCTAACACACACACACACACACACACACACAAGAGAAGATAATGAGGGAAACTTCTTCCTGGGATGTCTAGCAGAAGGTGCCAGGAGGTACATGTGTGTCTAAGACAAGCATCCCAGCTGAGTGGTAATTTAGCTGGTAAATACAGTTGTAAACAATGTCATCTCAAAGTCACCAGGCAGATTTTGACCCATAAATATTTTTAATAATTAGAGTTTTTTAGAAGTGGAATGTATGATTCAGAAGTTAGGGGCTAGTTTCTGGCAAGCAGCTTTACTAGGTCATGCAGAAGGGACTCATTCTGTACAGTGGTGGTGGTGGGCTCTTCTGTACGGAAAAAATGAAGAGCTGGAGTGAGGAATCTCTAATGCCGATATCTCTAATGTGATAAGCCTTATCACCAAATATTAGGATCTGTTCTTAGTGATGTAATACAATTCAGATATTTTGGAGTCCTGTCCAAATAGATGATTATTTTTAGAATTCACTTGTTTCCAGTTCTCTAGGACAATTTTTGCTGGGTAAGGCAGGCCAGTGTGTGCCTGAATGATAAGGGCTATGTTTAATGGAAAAGATCAGCTCTTTGGTGAGGGGAGCAGAAAGAAATCGTGGGTGGGCAAAACTGATATGAAACTTAATTTCAACTGTTTTTACTAATAAAAGTAGCAAATTTGATTACTTTCACCGTCATTTTTTTATCCTTCAAAGTGGAGGTGATAATAGGCAGTGGGGAGGAAAAAGCCTTTCTTTGTCGGGAGAAAAATGTGAGAGGCAGTGCATGTCCCATGTGGCACTGTGAGCTGGGGGTTTGTGGACTTGAGGTGGGGTATGGGGGGTCTGAAAGGTGCCTCAGCAGGGGGCACTGTGAGTGTGGGGGGCTGTGGACTTGGGGTGGGATAGAGGGGGGTGTACTGGGTTGTCTGAAAGGTGGCCTCTGTTCTGGTCCTGGGCTCAGGCAGGGATCTGCCTCTGCAACAGAGGTTTGGGGAGTGGTGGCACTTACTCAGAATCTCACAGTGGTGGCCATGCTTAGGCTACACCCAGCTCCCAGCCTGTGCTTAGCCGGGACTTTGAGTGTTTGGCTTGTCTGCCCTGGGCCGACTTCCCCACCCCGGCCTGGCTGGCTTCGCGAGGCTCCCTGATCCTGCTGTGGCTTCATGGCACAGTTAATGGTTTAAAGTCAGTCCCTGCTATTGTAGACTTGGGATTTGACAGGGAAACCTCTAGACCTGAGTCAGAGCAGGTGTGCTATACCCCGACCCACTCCCCGGTGCCCTACATATGCGGGCCCCTCCAGCCTTCAGCTCAGGCTAAGGCACTGTTTGCTCTTCTGTCTGCCCCGTGTGTGTTAGTGCCAGGCCAATACCCTGTAGCATCACAGTTTGAGAAAGGGATAGCAGATTTTCTGTTTAAGTCTGACTTTCAAATCAGAAGATTTTAAGGCTGGGCATGGGGTCTCATGCCTCAGGAGCCTGAGGCAGGTGGATTGCTTGAACTCACAAGTTGGTGACTAGCCTGAGCAAAAGTGAGACTCCCGTCTCTACTAAAAATAGAAAAAACTGAGGCAAGAGGATTGGTTGAGCCAGAGTTGGAGGTTGCTGTGAGCTATGATGTCAGGGCACTTTACCCAGGGCTACAGCTTGAGGCTCTGTCTCCAAAAAAAAAGATTTTAAACACAACTATAACATGATGGGTGATGCTTTCTATACAAGATCTAAATTTGGGTGATGCTTTCTATACAAGATCTAAATTTTGTTCGTTTGATGTTTCAGGAGGCGGCTTTCCGGAAAGTAGTACAAGCAACTATGGTGCGAGACCGTCAACATGGTCCTGTTGTGGAGTTGAACCGAATTCAGGTAACACATGGGGATTCTTCTGAGTTTGACAGTTCTAGAAGTGGTGCTTTACTGGGCACATATGCAGGTGGTGTCCCTGCAGCCTGAGGTGGGAGAGAGTGCTTATAGCCTGCCTTCCTGTAGACCCTTACTTTAAAGAGCAGATATCACCTCCTTTTTGTTGCTTCATTTATGTGATGTTTTATGATGCTGAAGCTTTCAGGAAAGTAAATATGTTTCTTTCTGATGGAAGTAAGAAAGATATATTTCAGATAATCCACAAGTACAGATAAGCCATTAAAAGAAAAATAAATAGCAGGCATATTTCCACCACATAATGATATCTACTGCTATTACATTTGGACTGTGTATGTGTTATAACCCACACTGGATCTCTCTCTTTTGTAAGTTGGTGCTTTTTCTACTTAATGCATCATTAAGTTCCCTGATGCTGTGGAGCAGGATTCTGTGGACTGTGTGTGTTGGGCGGCTGTTCTGCTGTGGTGGCACGTGTCCTGGTGTGCTCTGTCGGACTCCTTTGCTGGGGGCAGGAGAGTTGTGCCCACTTTCCTCTCCACCCACAAGCAGGGCCGGCCATGGGTGTCTTTTTCAGTCACCCTCTTAGGTTAGGTTCCAAGAAGCGGAGAGGGTTAGGAGCCCAGTCACAATCTGCTGTCAGCCCAGTTTTGGGCTCCCACTGTCATCATACCCCCTGGCTCTGGCAGTTTCCTTTGCCAGTGTCATGAGTCAGAATTACTAGGCTGTCTCATGGTAGCAGCCAAAGAAATGGAAAGTAGACCGTTCCTGAATTGATATTGCTGCCCACTGTACAAAAAATTAATTAAAAAGAAGAGGAACTTGGCTGTGGATGCTGGTGGTACGTGAGGCTTGACATTTCGTGCTCACTGGAGATAGGCCCTGCCTCTGGACCCACAACAGAGCTGTGAAGAGCAAGCCCTTTGTCCCTGTACCTCTGTGCCAACACGTGATTCTTACCCTGGTGCTGATTACATGACCAAAAGCTTTTTAAAACTTGTACTTGGGGGCATTTTAAGTTGAGACATGAAACTCTTGCCCTTTGTTGGGCAGCACATGTGACCACATTGATGGAGCTGGTCTCCTCCTTGACGTCAGAGGGCTGAATGCCAAGCTGTAGGCCAGTCAGCCACTTCCACAGATAAATGGGCGGTTTAATTAGGTTCATAAAAATGCTTTTATTTTCCTACCTCAGGTGATCATTTAGGTCTGTATCATTAGGTCATAAACACTAATGTTTGTCACTAAGGAGACTGATGGCTCAAATGAGTGCACACTTTCTCCAGCACTGCATGCAGGCTCCCGGTCAGGGCTCTCAGCCTGGGCATCAGGCCCAAGTTAGGCACCCTTGCTCTGTCTCTCCCTCGGCTCAAACGGGTAAGAAGTCATTAAATACTGAATCCTGCCTTCCTGTTCATCTTTATATCCCCAGCCTTGTGTTCCTAAAGTGTGCAATACATGTTTGAGAGAGATAGATGACAGAAAATTGAAATAGGCCTTTTCAAGAATCAGATAAGCACCCTTAGCCCAGTGTTCGGTGTGGATGGCAGTCTGGGGCTGCTCCAGCACAGCCCTGTCCCTAGGCACCACAGCCAGCTCCCTTCACTTTGAGGGATCGTGCCCCCTCCTGAAGCTGGGAAGTTCTCCGCAAGTGTATAAATAGAGATGTTTTTCTGACTAGAAAAGGAGCAGGGGAGAAGTGTTTGCTGAATCCAAGGTGAGCACAGGATACCAGCACTGATCCAGAAGTCTTTGCAGGCACCTCCCCCAGCCTGCACTTAGCATCATCTCCCTCCCGTGGGGCACCATGTGTGGACAGTTTCAGAGAAGCCAAACACAGGTCTTCTTCCCGGAAGGCTTTTGTTTGTTGTGAATTTGATTTATTTTTATAGCAGGATCTGGAATTCAGCCCTTAAAAACATTTTTAATTACTGGGCGGCGCCTGTGGCTCAGCGAGTAGGGCGCCGACCCCATATACCGAGGGCTGTGGGTTCAAACCCGGCCCTGGCTGAACTGCATCAAAAATTAGCTGGGTGCTGTGGTGGGCGCCTGTAGTCCCAGCTACTTGGGAGGCTGAGGCAAGAGAATCCCCTAAGCCCAAGAGCTGGAGGTTGCTGTGAGCTATGACTCCACAGCACTCTACTGAGGGCGATAGAGTGAGATTCTGTCTCCACAAAAAAAAAAACAAAAACCGAAAAAAAACCCCACATTTTTAATTACTTTCAAATTTATTGCAGAATTAATGAATGCTCATTTCTGAAAATTTAGAAAATTCAGATGAACAACTATTAATTAGAGAATGTGTTAGTACTGACCAGAGAAAGCTCTTTCTTATACGGGCACACCTCCTTTCATTGTCATGATCACTGGTGAGGACAGACAGCCTCTACTAGCCAGCACTGCAGTGGGAGAGGGGAGGGGCAATTCAGGATTCTTTGTGTGCATCCCTCTGCTTGAGGGCAGCCTGTTGCAGTGGTGCCTTCCATCCATCTTTTTCTGTAGCAGTGTCCGCCAGGGTGACAGTCTTAAAATAACTGCTATGAGGGTTGGAGGAGCTGTTGTCTGAGCATCCAGTCAGTGTATGGCACAGAGAGAAGTTTGCTTTATGGGAAAATGTTGTTAATATCTTTCCTCTTATATTTTTAAATCTTGTTTTTGGGAATTCATACTGTGAGGAAGATTAGCTGTTTAAATACAATCTAAAATTTCCTTAAAGTGAGTTAAAAATGGTGAACATTTTCCTGGAGGAGTCAGCATAAAAATGCATTCTCATGACCAGTTTTTCTTTAATTTTTCATTTTGACATGACTTCAGACTGAGTCACCGACTGTAGGGTAAGCCAAGTCCACACTGGTGGAAGGGCCTCAAGGTCCCTGGTGTGATCTCATTAAAGATCTTAGTTCAGTGGACATAAAAAGTGATTGTACCTGTCAGGGAGACTCAGGGACCCCCGGATTGGGTAGCTGAGGGTGGAAGGCGTCCTTCTGCTGGGTGGGGTCCACTTCAGTCTCATTTGATAGGAATCTCCACCTACTCTGTGAGAATCCACCATGGTCTGCGGGGCGGGGGAGGCTGCTTCTGGAGTTCTGGTGTCCATGTAGTAAATTACAAAGGGCTCTGCAGCAGTGCAGTGTCGCCAGGTTCACTGTTGGCCGCACTCCACCCCACATGAACAGTGGTGTGCTTGTGTCAGTTTTCTGAAGGTGTTTTTGTTCAGACATCCCCAGTCCCGGAGGCTGCAGTGCAGGTGATGGATGATGAGCACAGTGGGTAGGGAAGAGGCTGTGCAGGCAGCCTCACCTCATGCACTCGTGGCCTTGGGGCGAGGAGCTACAGAGGGCCAGCCCAGTGTCCCCACAGGCTGCGGGCTGCAGGCGGCGAGGGGGCCCGGTTCGTGGTGGGCTGGAGGAGAGGGCACAGGAGGCAGGAGCCTAGTGTGCTCTCCAGCTTCCATAGGCATCTGGCCGCTGGGCTACAGGGGCTGTGGGGGGCGAGGTCCCTCTGTCTGCCCCAGACTGCACTTTTAGGCTTCCTTTCTGCCCTTCTCCAGGTCAAGCGCTCCAGGAGCAAAGGGGGGCTGGCTGGCCCTGATGGCACCAAGTCGGTCTTTGGGCAGATGTGTGCCAAGATGAGCTCCTTCAGTCCCGACAGCCTCCTGCTGCCTCACCGTGTCTGGAAAGTCAAGTTTGTGGGTGAGAATCTTCAGGCCCTAGGAGCCTGGAACCTGCAGCCGAGGCATGGCTGGTACCTGCAGGAAGCATGGGGTGGTGCGGGGCAGTGAGTGGCCCCCTTCCTTCCCTCTAGGTGAGTCTGTGGATGACTGTGGGGGTGGGTACAGCGAGTCCATCGCTGAGATCTGTGAGGAGCTACAGAATGGACTCACGCCCCTGCTGATTGTGACACCCAATGGGAGGGATGAGTCTGGGGCCAACCGCGACTGCTACCTGTTCAACCCGGCTGCCCGGGCGCCTGTGCACAGCAGCATGTTCCGCTTCCTGGGTGAGCCAGCCCATGCCCCTTCTGCCCACCCACCCCTTGTCCCACTCCCTGACGTTAGTTTGATGTCTGTGCTGTTTGGCGAGTGGCAGTAGATACTTTGAATATGTCCTTTTAGCTTTTGAGACTGTCACCACTCAAAATGACTTGTAATGTGTGTCTCACCAGTGCGGTATGGTGCACAGGTGCTCTGTTGACCGGCGGCCCCCCCCTCCCCTGCTGGCACAGAGGGTTGATAAGTGCCCGTTCACAAACAGCTACATCGACTCACAGTGCTGCAGTCCTGGCCATGTGCTGAGGACTGGAAGGTTCCTCTGGCACTCAGAAATACCATGTTTCTGCACTTAAAATGCATCTGAAATTCAGAATCAGATGGGTCAGGGTCTTGGTGGACAACTAGTCTTGCCCCCAGCGTCATGAAGGGTTTATAGAGCTCCACAGGGTGCTGCTCCCTGCCAGGACACTCCCCCTTGGAGAAACTCCAGTTCTTTGCTTTGCTGTCAGAGTAAAGAGAATTGGCTTCTGTGTGGCTTACACCTGTGTGTAGAAAGAATAAGCATTAAGAAACTTCAAGAACAAAAGAAACAATGAATATAGAACAGGATGCACTGTTTAAGGACGAGCCTAGGGCTCTGGACCGGGGTGCTGTTGGTTTAGAGGGCACTGTGGCCTCAGCACAAAGCTGTGGCCTGCACCATGCAGCTTCGTCATCAAACCCAGTGTTTCTGTGCTTGTGCTCTAAATGGCCAGGTGTGTTACTGGGCATTGCCATTCGCACTGGAAGTCCTCTGAGTCTGAGCCTGGCTGAGCCCGTCTGGAAGCAGCTGGCTGGGATGAGCCTCACTATTGCAGACCTCAGTGAGGTAACATGCCCAGGCCGCTACAGGGGTCCCCGGGGCTTGAGAGGCTCAGTTTGGTCCAAGTCCTGCAGGCACTAGGGTCCCACTTGACTCCCACTACTGTGTGGGTGGAGGCTGCCAACTGTGGAGCACCTATAACGCCAGTTTGCTTCTAGCTCTTGGTGGATCCATTTATTTTTGTGGTGCCTTCCAGCCCACACATTCCCCTCAGTTAAGAGAGCTCACAGGGAACAGTGCTGCGCCAGGTGACCATAGTATTTCCTTGAGCAGTGGCTGTGGAAAGGAAACCATCCTGGCCAGTTACTATTATATTTACCTTCTCAGCAGTTAATTTCAAGAATTAGGTTGAATTATAAATTCATTCTTTAGCACCTTTCTTATTGCTGTTTTCCTTCATTTCTCAGTGTGTGTGACACACTGGTAGCTTCCCCACCCACCCTGGTGCAAACCAAGGCCCCTTTGGACTGACTAGTGTTGGGGTAGGCTGGGGCCCATGGAGGGAGCAGCCCTGACTGAGCACGCAGACTCTCCTGGGCCCGTGGTGGGAGCATCCCTGACTCAGCACACAGACTCTCCTTTTCTCCTTAAAAGGTCGATAAAGACTTTATTCCTGGACTCATGTACATTCGTGACAACGAAGCCACCTCAGAGGAGTTTGAGGCCATGAGCTTGCCCTTCACAGTGCCAAGTGCCAGCGGCCAGGACATCCAGCTGAGCTCCAAGTACACACACATCACCTTGGACAACCGTGCAGACTATGTCCGGCTGGCAATAAACTACAGGTTCATGGTCAACTGTCCTCAGTTTCTCTGACTTGATAAATAGCAAAAGCAGCAGAGAATGGTTGTATGGATGTCTGTGTTTATTCAGGACTGTCATACACAGTAAATGTTAATGGAATTTGCTCTAACTAACTATTAATCTTATTTTGTGGTCAGGATCACAGTGTTTATTATTCTAGTCTGAAGTTTCTGCTTCTTAAATAAAACCACCTGCGTAGGGACTGTTTTGCCGCAGTCGTAGGGCCTCTTTGTGCCCCTCTGTGCTTTCTCTGTCAGCTCTCCTGGGACAGAGCTGTCTCTGGGGCACTGTCAGCCCGTCATGTACTTGTACATGACACAGGGAATCCTTTGCAAGGTCTGAGTATGCACCGGCCCTCAAGTGCCGTGGCTCAGGAATGCAGGTCAGCACCCCACACAGCATTGCCCCACACATGACTATCTCATACACCACTGCCCATACACTACTGCCTCACACACCACAAGCCCACACACCATTAGCCCACATACTACTGCCCCAAATACCACCGCCTCACACACCAGTAGCCCACACACCACTGCCTCACACACCACCAGCCAACGCACCACCGCCTTACACACCATTAGACCATCACTGCTGCCCCACACACCACCGCCTCACACACCACCAGCCGATGCACCACCGCCTCACACACCACTAGCCCATCACCACCGCCTTACACACCACCAGCCCACACACCACTGCCCCTTATACCACTGCCTCACACACCACTGTCCCCCCCACATTCCATAAGCCCACAAACCACTGCTCCATACACCACTGGCCGACACACCACCTACCCAAACACCACCACCCCACATACCACTGTCCCACACACCACCACCTCACATACAATCAGACCACACACCACTACCTCCACTCCAATAGCCCACATACCACGGCCCCACACACCACTAGTCTATACACCACTTCCCACACACCACCGCCCCACACAGCACCAGCCCACACACCACTATCCCCGCACATACCACCAGCCCATACACTACAAACCCACACTTCATTGCCCCACACACCACCAGACCAGACACTATGCCTCACACACCACCAGCCCAGACACCATGCCTCACACAGCACTGTCCCACACATCACCGCCCCATACATCACCACCCCACACACCACCAGCCCACACACCATGCCTCACACACCACTGTCCCACACACTACTGACCCACATACCATCAGCCCACACCACCACCTCACGCACCACTGTCAATAACACACCACTGTCCCACACACCACTGCCTCACATAGCACTGTCTCACACACAACTAGCCCACACACCACTGTTCTACACACCACCAGCGCTCACACCACTGCCCCATATACCACTACCCACACACCATGCCTCACACACCACTAATCCCCACACATACCACCAGCCCACACACCACTGCCTCACACACCACAAGCCCACAAACCACTGCCCGACACACCACTGACCCACATACCACCAGCCCACACCACCACCTCACGCACCACTGTCAATAACACACCAGTGCCCCACACATCACTGCCTCACACACCACCAGCCCACACAACACTAGCCCACAGATCACTGCCTCACATACTAGCAGCCCACACATGACTGCCTTATACACCACTGCCCCACATAGCACTAGCCCACACACCACTTGTCTACACACCAATAGCCCACATACTACTGCTCCACAACCACCCTTCCACACACTACTAGCCCACATACCACCAGCCCACACACCATTGCCTACATACCAATAGCCCACATACCACTGCCCCTCACCCCACTAGCCTACATACCACCATCTCACACACCACTTGCCTACACACCAATAGCCCACATACCACTGTTCCACACACCACTTTCCACACCCCACTGCCCCGCACACCACTGTACTGCACACCAGTAACCCACACACTACTGCCCCACACACCACTACCCCTGCTTTCACTGCCAGACATCTGTCCACACACTGCTAGTCAGAACCCTGTGTCCTTCAGAAGCGTTCGAGGCATCTGGACAGGTACTGCACATCATGTGGGCTTTGCTGGACTGTGGTTGGTGGTGGTCCCGGCAAGTGTCCTGGGCTGTGCTGCCCACCCCACCCTGTGTCCTTTTGCTCTAGATCCTGACTTTGTGGTGATTTGGCAGCTATCCTTGGGCAAATGGGCATGTTCTTTGCCCACTTTGATTCTGGCCCCTCTTTGGTGTCCTGTCATATTGAAAATTGTCTTAGAGTATGTAGTCGGGTGTCCTGTTACATTGAAAATTGTCTCAGAGTATGCAGTCAGCCGTGAGGCTATAGTCTGTGTGCAGTCAAGGTAGACTCTGCAGTGTAAGGGGCTACGGGGCACCCTCGTCTACTGACTGACATCATTCTTCTTAGTCCTGGCAGCAGGGAAGTGTGTGGTGACAGTACTGTGTGTGCTGTGTGGCCAGGCTCGGCGCTGGCAGAACAAAGGCAGCGCCTCCAGAGGCGGATGGGTGAAGTGAGCTTTGTGTTTTTCAGGCTCCATGAATTTGACGAGCAAGTGGCTGCTGTTCGGGAAGGGATGGCCCGAGTAGTGCCTGTCCCTCTGCTCTCACTATTCACTGGATATGAGTTGGAGACCATGGTATGCCAGCTTCCCCTGTGGTGCTGCCTGGAATGGCCCTTTGCATAGTGACCCACTGATCACTGTCGTTAGTTACCTTTGTAGTTAAAACCTTGCATTTGGAAATCTAAGGTAACATATCTAAGATATGTTCATGACTATTGAATGAAGTAACAACACACACTGAATGTGTGTCCTTCACCCGCCTCCACAGGATGTGGGGTTCAGGGTTTTGTGCATGTCCGCCCAAGATCATCCCTCACCCCCAAACCTGCCTCCCGGGTAGACAGAAAGAGTGATTGAGTCCTGCTGAAACAAAAGGCATTGAAGTGCCAACTAGCCCTGACAGAGTTTCCTCCTGCAGGTGTGCGGCAGCCCTGACATCCCGCTGCATCTTCTGAAGTCAGTAGCAACATATAAGGGGATTGAGCCATCTGCGTCCCTGATCCAGTGGTTCTGGGAGGTGATGGAGTCCTTCTCCAACACAGAGCGCTCCCTCTTCCTTCGCTTTGTGTGGGGCCGGACAAGGCTGCCCAGGACAATTGCTGATTTCCGGGGCAGAGACTTTGTCATCCAGGTAGGCTCTTTGCTGGGCTCGTCGGGCATTGCTATCTACTGATGAAAACGTCCACCTTGCACATAATTCTGCAGTTGATTGAAATATGGGTCTCCTGTCTTTTAATGGAAATGAAAACGTTTGAAAACACCCAACTTCTGTGATTTGAAGGCTGAAAATTCTATAGGTCTTGGGTACTATTACCTATTTTTAAAAAAAACAATCTGGCCATCACCAGAATATAGTTATCAAGCACAGTTTTTTTTTTTTTTTTTTTGAGACAGTCTCACTATGTCGCCCTGGGTAGAGTGCTGTGGCATCACAGCTCACAGCAACCTCAAACTCTTGGGCTTAAGTGATTATCTTGCCTCAGCCTCCCAAGTAGCTGGGACTACAGGTGCCCACCACAACGCCTGGCTGTTTTTTGGTTCTGGTTCTCATTGTTATTTGCCAGGCCCGGGCTAGGTTTGAACCCGCCAAATGTGGCTAGCACCCTAGCTGCTGAGCTACAGGTGCCAAGCCTCAAGCACAGTTTTGAATTAGATGAGTCACTAAGTAAATATGCTGTGTGCAGAGAAAAAGCAAACCACTCAGCAGATCAAGAAGTTTGCTTTGGGTTAACTCTGGTCCCATGGTCAGAAACAAGCTCTATCTACCTGCCAGGCCACTGAGGCAACATGACCCCTGTCTACTGAGCCCCCTGTGGAAGTAGCGTACTTTTCTTGGATGGCTCCTTTCCAACCACAGCCTGACTTGTGTTTCTGGCCAGGGTTAGAAAAGTATCCATTGTTTAGGAAGATCTTTGTGAGAATGTGTCATTTTTCTCTTAAAAAGGTAGGTTTGTCCATAATTCTTGCCGTTTCCTAGTATCTTAATCTGTAGTGGCCAAAAGTGAGCTGATGGGTTCATGAAGAATTTACCATGTGGTCAAGTGCCAGGGCTGGACCCACCTCCCTGCCCCTCGCAGGAGCCGGCCCAGCCAGGTGGAGCCACTAGACCCTCTTCATAGAGGGATCATCATAAGTAATTGCTGTGTTTTACTACAAGTTCTAGGAATGACTTGTTCCTTTTTATTTCTAAAATTAGCTAGGTTATGTTTTCTGATACTTTTTTTAATTAAATCATAGCTGTGTACATTAATGCAATCATGGGGTATAATGTGCTGGTTTGATATACAATTTGAAATATTTTCATCAAACTAGCTAACATAGCCTTCACAGCATTTTCTTAGTTATCGGGTTAAGACATTTATATTCTATGTTTAATAAATTTAGTAAAACATGTACCCATGTAAGATGCACTGTAGGTATGGTCCCACCAATTACTCTCCCTGCACTTACCCTCCCCCCTCCCTTGTTTTCTGATATTTCATTATTCTTAGCAAAAACTATAATTTCCATAGTGAAGTGGATTTGTGTAGTCTTAGCTATTATTGTACATAGTCACTGATTAATATTTTTCATCACTAGGTATTGGATAAATACAACCCTCCTGACCACTTCCTTCCTGAGTCCTACACCTGTTTCTTTTTGCTGAAGTTGCCCAGGTATTCCTGTAAACAAGTGCTGGAGGAGAAGCTGAAATATGCCATTCACTTTTGCAAGTCCATAGACACGGATGACTATGCCCGAATAGCCCTCACAGGAGAGCCAGCTGCCGATGACAGCAGCGATGACTCAGACAATGAGGATGTGGATTCATTTGCTTCAGACTCTACACAAGATTATTTAACAGGACACTGAGATGGAAACACAGCCAGAGACTGAGCAAGGAGGCAGAGAGGCACTGTGCAGACTGCAGAAGGTCCAAGGTATCTGATTAGAAGTGTCCTGGATCATGTGGGAGGCTGGAGGTGGAGAGACTGACAGCTAGAAATTGGAGCAATGACCAGGATAATGATGGGGAAGCAGCCTGACCATGTGGAACTCCGTGTGGACACTTGGATTTATTTGAGACTCAAAAGGGTCTTCTCATGCATAATGCTGTATTACATGTAGGACTCTGTTTACTGAAGTGTGTAAATGCTTATATGAATACTGAATTGCAGCAAAATGAATAAAGCCTTTTTACTTGTGGGTGCAATAGATTTTTCTTTCTTTTTTCAAGTATCGTGAGTCATCTTGATTGTATATAGGAAATAGTGTGTAACAATTAAATCATATTATAAATATTTCAGTTAATTTTGCTCTGAATTTGTTTATTAGAAATTTTTCAACATTAAGTGATCATTATTACCTGATTGCATCCAGAGGTTATTTAAACTAAAACGAAAAACAGGCCATTTGGTTCTCCCTCTTGACCCCAGGTGTATGATTTTAGCATATGCATTACGTAGTTTGAATCGAGGCCTTTCTGTGAGCACTATCATTAACTCCTGTCATGGAAAGTATACTATAATAATGTTTGTGTCATGTATATGCCTAAATTTTAATTCCGCATAATAAAATATGTCACAAAATTGTAGGCTGGACTTTTCTTAACAAGCTAGACTAGCACTGGTGGATCTGTTACAACTAAGAAGTAAACTGATGGTGTGCACATAGTAGTCTACTCATTCCAGCCTAGTGTAGCCTTTTTGGTCACAAAACTCAAAAGTGATTGTTAAGAGAACAGAAGGCTCTGAGAGCCAAGGAGCCCCGAAGCCTTCAGGATTCACTCTGGCTCTTGCCCCAGCCTTGTCCTCTGCATGGTCTTGGTCCGTCTCCCACAGGCCTGGGGTCAGGGATGTCTGTGTACAGGATAGTGGGTAGGATTTGAGCTGCTTGTGTACGGCAAGTCATCTGCAAAGGGAGGGACTGAGAACAGGGCAGGAAAACAAGCTGACAGGTCCAGTGCATCAGAACTTGAGATTAATGGTACCAGGTCAAGGCAGAAGTGTGTTTCATACGTACTTTAATGCTGAGACAGTTTATTCAGGGACAAAATACTTAGCACTGACATAGAAGATGGAAAGAGGGAAAGTATTTTCCTAGGAGTTTATCCTTGACTGAATTTGTGAATGCCAGCTTGGCTCAAGATTTCCATCTGCTGTGTACTATTTGTTTCTTTTTTTTTTTTTTTTGAGACAGAACCTCAAGCTGTCACCCTGGATAGAGTGCTGTGACGTCACAGTTCACAGCAACCTCCAATTCCTGGGCTCAAGCGAGTCTCTTGTCTCCGCCTCCCAAGTAGCTGGGACTACAGGCGCCCACCACAACGCCCGGCCATTTTTTGGTTGCAGCCATCATTGTTGTTTGGTGGGCCCAGGCTGGATTCGAACTCGCCAGCTCAGGTGTACGTGGTTGGCGCTTTAACCTGTTGAGCCGCAGGCGCCGAGCCTGTGTACTAATTTTTTAATCACTGTCCTTTTTGTTGCCAGTCAGCTTTTGCTGATGACAGAATCATCCCAGATTCTTCAGTGGCATACAAGAAGCAGCATTTGTGTCTCACTTGTGTCTGTGGCTTGGCTGACCCTGGATGATGGTTTGTGCTATGGGCTAGGTGGGGCCATGCTTCCATTCTTCTGTCCTGGACCCAGGGCTGCTCAGCAGTGACAATATGGGTACAAGAGGTCTCAGAACCGCAACATCAGTGGGCTGACAAATGTATTCTGCCTCCAGAGCAGTGGCTCTCAAAGTCTTGTCTGAGGACCTCCAGGCTCCTGAGGTCCTTTCAGGGTATCCCTCCAGCTACATACCTGAGGGCATTGTGGTGGGCGCCTGTGGTCCCAGCTACTTGGGAGGTGGAGGCAGGAGACTCACTTGAGCCCAGGAATTGGAGGTTGCTGTGAACTGTGCTGTCACAGCACTCTATCCAGGGTGACAGCTTGAGGCTCTGTCTCAAAAAAAAAAAAAAAAAAATAGTACACAGCTGATGGAAATCTTGAGCCAAGCTGACTCAGCTATCTTCTGTTAGAAACAAATAGTAAAGAGATTAGTGAAGTCCTAATACCATCCCTCTGCTACATTTTATTCTGGAAAGTAATTTTTCAAAATAGTAACTATGTTAACAAGTAATGGGTTTTAGTTTTAACTGTATTAAATAATTTCTTTTCCAGTTTTAATCTCCCAGCGCGAGAGATGCAGATACAATCCAGGAGAACTTTAAAAGAGTATAAAAGGGTCCTCAGACCAAAGAGGAGAACTTTAGAGAGTATAAAAGGGTCCTCAGACTAAGACTGCTCCAGAGAGGACATGCAAGCCACTGCAGAGGGGTGGCCTGGGCCGTGGTGCTAGACAGCCACACTGCTGCTGTGTGGCTTGTCTGTACTTCTTTTGTGCTATTAGAAGCAACTTCCTGAGAGATCTTTTTATTTTAGCTTCAAGAATTCTACAGGATTATCTGTTTCTCCCATTCCAAAACCCCCCCAAAAACAAAAATGAGGAGGGACCTTAATTTTTATATTAACATCTTCATTTTCGCCTAAGAAGATGAATATGTCTAACTTTAGGAATTCTAAAGTTACAACTCATTTTGGCAGATCAAAATTGGTGCAGTGGAGTCTGTTAATTAGGAAAGTACAGGAAAGACAGACTCATCTGTGCTAGGAGTGGAACCCTCATCACACTTGGACATTCCACCAACACTTTGAATTGTGGATTAATTATGTGGTATTTAGGCGTCATGTTTGTTTTTCTGCTGATGAGAGTGACAGTGGAAGCAGCACTCTGCTTGGATTTAGAAGAACTTCATGTGGCGTCTGGCAGTGTTCACCCCCAGAGTTCCCAGCAAAAGCCTCTGCTTTTCTCCTGTCCTCTAGGACTGTCCAGCTGTGCCTTCTGGTGCGTCTGTTCACAGCCCACATGGGCTTGGCTTGGCTCTGTGGTTTATCTACATCATAAGCTGCTGATTCGTCCTTCCAAGCCCAAGTGCTAGCTCCACAAGCTAAGCTGGGTTTCCTAGAGTGTGGCCAGCGTTGGCCCTGCACAGCTGGTGTGGAGGAATGTGGTGGACCGAGAGTGGGCCGGCACCTCGGAAGGCACTTGTGTCGGCTGTGCCCAAGTTTCAGGTCTGCTTCAGGAAGCCATCTGGACACTGACAAACACCTGGCCTTCCACGTGTATGTGCCACTGCCCAAGGGGCAGCTAGAGCGAGGACTGTAATGGCAGCACCTGGCAAGGCAGGCTTACCAATGTATTTTCATTTTCCTCAGCAAGGAATGTGCCCATCATCCTGGCGACCACTGGCTGTCTCAGGCTTTTAAGGGCTCCCCTCCAGTTTAACTCGCAACTTGGGAATACCACAGAGAGCAGACTTCACTTTCTAAAATGAAAAGGAACACCCACTTCCATTTTGAGAAGAGAAGGGGAAAGTCTGAGGTTGATTTTCCTCTTTGACATGTGGAATCCCCTTGAGTTTCCTGAGTGAAGTCAGTGGTGGGACAGCTCCCAGCCCCCATGCCCTGTACCATTCTCACTGTCCCACGTGGACAGCAGTGGCACCTGGGAGGAGGGCGCTCCTGGCTCTGATTAAAACCCTCGACTCAGCTGCAGCCCGGCGCAGTGAGTGTGAGATTCCTGGGAGTTCAAATCTGCCGTGTGGCCCAGGTCTTATGATTCTTCCTAGTTCTCTTTCTCGGCAGGGCTCATGTGCATTAACTAAGCCTGATTAATCACAGCAAGAGTCTCTGGAAGAACCTGTCTCTTGTCTCTGGGATCCTACCAGTTAGGAGGAGACTCGGGTGGGCACCAAGAACAGGGCAGTGGAAGAATGTGACTCCCAGTTGTTCCCAGAAAGGGGAGCATACAGGGTCCCCGATGCTTCTAACTGCTGGGTCTGGGAGCAGGCAGGCGTGCAGGACCTGAGCCGTCCTGGTGCGATAACCTCCCGCCCTTGGCTTTTGCACTGATGCTAGGGACCCCCGCCCACCTGAAGGTGTAGGGTGGGCTCCAATCCTTTCCTGTGCATCATGGGACTCTGCTGCCACGAGCTGTCAGCTCTACCTCCAGGCCCAGGACTAGCCGCCTTCCCGCTGTTGCAGACAGGTCACGGTGGCCTTAGGCCACCCTCATTCCTGGTAATGTCCCTGTGTGCCTCTCCTCCCCCTGGGTCAGTGTGGGTACTCAAGACACCTGGAGGTGACGTGGGGACCAGAGAGAGGGACAGCGATGGCGTGGCCCTTTCCCTATTCCTGTGGTGGTGAAGACTGGGGACAGCTTTCTGTCGGTGAGGGTGTGAGGGGCAGCGTGTACACACACGCATACTTGCACACACATGGGCACACATGCACACTCGCGCATGTGCACACCGCAGTCACCGGGGCGATGGGGTCACCTGGGGGACAGGAGCAAGGAGGGCCCTGGTTTCCACAGCAGGAGGTCTGGGCCCCACTATGTCTCAGGTAAACTACCACAGGAATGGCCAGGTCCCCTGGCAGCCAGTCTGGCCAGCGGAAAAAAGGTGAAAGATCCCAAGATCCCATCCTGTCAGGAAACCCTTCAAGGGGGGGAGGATTTCGCTGGAGTAGGGCCTTGAGGGTTCCACGTGTCCTTTGGGACTAAGGAGGGCTGCGTGCCAGTCCCACAGCTGCTGGAGTCCAGTGCCTGGTCCAGGGGGCTGGGGTCGCCGTGCGGGGCGCTTGAGAGCATGTCGGTGCCTAGACCGTGCATTGTGCTTGAGAGCGTGTCGGAGCCTGTCACCAGGTGTCTGCCAAGACCACACTGCATGTGATCTCCGTGCTCGGCCTCTCCTACAGAGGCCCTTGCCACACTGGGCTTGGTTACAAGGTCTGCGCCTTCCCAACAGCTGGATGGGGAGGGGGAGCAGTTCTCCAGTGAGGCTTCGGGGGGCACTTCTGCTAAGAGGACCTTTTGGGTTCCCCTGTTCCTATGTGGACAGAGCTGAGAACCGCTAACTTCCTGCCAGTCCCCAGGAAGTGCCTGTGTGTCTGGGTGATTGGTGTGTATTTCTGTGTCTGTGTGGCTCTTGTGTATTTCTGTGTGTGTGGTTGGTGTGTATTTATGTGTGTGTGATTCATGTGTACATATGTGTTTGGTGTGTATTTCTGTGTATGGTTCATGTGTATTTTTTGTGTGTATTTTTGTGTCTGTGTGTGGTTGGTGTGTATTTCTGTGTGTATGTGGTTCGTGTGTGGCCTGTCTGTATTTCAGTGTACGTGATCTCTGTGTGTGCATCTCTGTGTCTGTGTTACTGTGCGTGTACAGTTTACAGGTCTGCATACACAGGGTGTAGTCTCTGTGTCTGAGTATGTAGTTTGTGAGTGTCCGTGTCCATGCTGTATGAGAAAGAGCTTTACACAGATGTGACTATGGCTAGAGCCCAGTACTGGACGAGGAACCAGGCTATGAGAGTGAGAGGAGGAGCGCTGACCAAATCCATCAAATATACTTCTTAAAAAGGCGGCCCTGCGGTGACTCACGCCGGTGACCCCAGTACTCAGGGAGGCTGAAGCGGGCAGATGCCTGAGCTCAGGAATTCCAGACCAGTCTGAGCTAGAGCCAGATCTCTTCTCTAAAATAGAAAGAACTAGCCGGTGTTGTGGTGGGCACCTGTACTCCCAGCTACTCGGGAGGCTAAGGCAGGAGGATCGCTTGAGTCCGGGAGTGTGAGGTTGCCGCAAGCTGTGACCTCAGAGCACTATAGCCTGGGCACAGAGTAAGACCGTCTAAAAAAAAAAAATTAAAATGGGGAACAGAACATTCACTCCGTTTCCATTTTCCCAGTTCTTGTTCTTAGGGAAAAAACCTGTCCTTGGCCACCTCCTCCAGGGCCGTGCCGAGGGTCTGGGGAGGCTGTCCCGCGGCTTGGGCCCCCGGAGGGTGCGGGGCTGGGGCGGGAAGGCTGTGAGAGTGACCAGCCCCGGCGGGGGCGTGGCCGGGCGGCGGGGGCGGGGCAGCGCCCGCGGAAGGTTCTCTCCCAGTGCTGTCTCAGCGCGGCTTTGGGAGCCCGCGGTGCGAACCCGCAGCCTAGACCTCGGAGAGGACTTGCGCGCCTCCAGGTACGCTCCGCTGTGGGGTGGTGAGGGCCGCCCGAGAGTCGCAGGACTTGGCCTATGCTGGGGGAAGAAGCGCGACGCCGGGGAGAACGCGTCCCGGGACAGCGCTGCCGCAGGGAACTCCGCGGTCAGGCGTCTCTTTGGAATGGAGTGCACTGGGGCGAAAACATTAAATCCCTCCAAGCCGCTGCTTGTTGCCGTGGTCATGCACTGTGAGATCAATGGGCTGTAATGCAGCCAGCTCTTCTTAAGGGCGCGGGGTTCGGGACGCGTGGCCTGTGCTTCCACCCCCAGGACACATTAGTGCGGGCCTGATCGCGAAGCGCCCCAGGTGACTCTAACCTGCGCTGCTGAGAAGCACTGACTCAGGCCAATATGACAGTTCCACAGTGGGTAGATCTAGGGCCGGTGATCTGAGGAAAGCAAACTGGAGGCTGTCAGCCCTTGCGGACCGCTGTGATCTCCGTAAACCGCCTAGGAGGCGCCAGGGCCTGAGTTTCGCTTGCTGGGCGGCCTGAGCTGGGTTGGAGGGAGGGAGCGTCCAGGAGTGTGCAGCCTAGGCCTCTGTAGCTCCTGGGCACTCGCATGCCTCTGGCCATACCAGCTCTCACACAGGAGCTAATCTGAAAACAGAGGCGAAACTCTGGGTAGGCTGTGAAGGATTGCACAAAACTGCTTGTTTCTGAAAATCTAGTTTACAAAATTTGAGTGCATTTCACATCGGTGTGAAGTAAGGATGATTTAGGCGCATACATTCCTAAAGTTGTATTACACTGATGAAAAGCAAATGCTGACAACAGCCAGGCATAAGTGGCATGCTCCTGCAGGGGCTGAGGTGGGACATTCACTTGTGCTCTGTGGGGACCAGCCTGGGCAACATAGTGGCCATCTCTAAAAATAAAGCGATAAATTCTAATACTGTCCTTGTCTTGTGCGAAAGCAATGACCTAACCACACCCAGGGTCAGCTGAAGTCTGGGAAGAGGGGGGGTCCTGGCTGCCCTCTGAAACCCTGTGACTGCTGGGTCTCCGTTTCTATGCTGGAGTGGCAGGTGGCAGAGAAAGGATTATGTTGGAGGAAGTGAGGTCAGATGAATGTTGTGGGAAGATCACTGTGGTGAGGTGCTGGGGAGCAACTGGGGGACTCAACTGATGGATCTGCAGGGGAGTGGTGGGCTACAACTTGGTGACCAGTGCTCTTTGGCTTTCTCGTGGGATCAGTCACAGGGACCGGTTGAAAGGCCTGGAGAGGCTTCTGCAGTCTGAGGGCTTTGGGGCATCTTTGAATCCAGGAAGATAACAAAGTAGCTGGACACAGTGGGCTGGGCTGTGGGGAAGAACTTGGAGATCAGGTGTCCCTAGGTGAGGATGAACTGTCTTGGCAAAGGAGAGAGATAAGGGGGTATTTTACCTTCTGGGGGTGGAAAGATGGGTGGGAGATAAGAGATACCTGAAAGACGAGCAAAACCTAGGGCCTGGATGTGGCGGGAGGACCAGCAGGAGGGGACAATGAAGTTTCCTGGAAATACTAGCAGAGACCACAGGGACAGCTGCTAGCCCTTTGGGCCCTGGCGGCACCACCTCGCTCCCAGTTTTCATTACTGGCAGGCTCGGCCATTATGGCCAACTGTCCTGCCTGGCGGGGCGCGCGGAGGCATGTCCCGTACCTTGGAGAAGCCATCTCACCTGCCACCCTCGGAAAGCCGGCTGGTCTGGGACCGCGGGCCTGGCGCCGGGCACCCGTGTAACCCGAGCGGCTTTGGAGGAGTGTCGGATGGGGCCGGGCTCCACTTGGCTGTCGGGCTTACTCCGACCTTGTGAGTCTGACCCCCGGCCGCCGCGGGGAGCTGCAGAGCCAGGGGCTTGGGTCTCTGCCTGGCCGCTGCTGCCACTGGCGGGGAGGGATATGGTGGGAAAGGAGGCGCTTTCGGTGGGCTGCGGCTCTGGAGGCGCGTTTGTGCGCTGGTCCTGCGGCCGGGATGCCACTGCCCATGGAGGTCTTGCGAGTGCTCCCCTGAGCAGAGCCCACCGTGCAACCCTCTAGGCGCAGGGTGGAGCCCGGCCCACTCTTGGCCCGCTGCTCTATTCTCGGCTTGGATGGAGGCTTACTCTTTAGTGAGTATAAAACGGATTAAAAGCCGTAATGCTTGTTTTTTTTTTTTCAGTTTCTGGTCAGGACTGGGTTTGACCCCACCACCGCCAGCATATGGGACCAGCGCCCTACTCCTTTGAGCCACAGGCGCTGCCCTTGGTTTTTTTTTTTTTGAGACAGAGCCTCAAGCTGTCACCCTGGGTAGAGTGTGTGGCATCACAGCTCACAGCAACCTCCAACTCCTGGGCTCAAGCAATTTTTCTGCCTCTGCCTCACAAATAGTTGGGACTACAGGCGCCCACCACAACGCCTGGCTATTTTTTGGTTGCCACTGTCATTGTTTTTTCTTTTTGTAGAAAGAGAGTCTCACTTTATGGCCCTCGGTAGAGTGCTGTGGCGTCACAGCTCACAGCAATCACCTGGGCTTAGGCAATTCTCTTGCCTCAGCCTCCCGAGTAGCTGGGACCACAGGCGCCCGCCACAACGCCCGGCCATTTTTCTGTTTTGCAGTTTGGCAGAGGCTGAGTTTGAACCCACCACCTTTGGTATATGGGTCCGGCGCCCTACTCCATGAGCCACAGGCACATCCCGATGCTTGGTTTTATGTTCTACAAACTTTTAACCAACTTCACATGTTGCAAAACCCATGCGGTCAGACTCGCGGCTGTGTCCAGGTCTGAAGTGGGGAAGCATCACCGCCGCCCTGCACCGTCCGGGGCGGGTCTCCCCAGTCCTCCTCGACCCCCAGGGCTTCGCCTGCCCGCTTCTGACTTCACGAGCTAGAAACTGCGCGAAACGCAGCGGACACACACACGCCCCCTGACAGTCCGCGCTGAGGGCAGCCTGGGGCTGAGCGGTGCCGTGTGGGGCGAGGTGCCTTGGGCACCAGGGTGTTTTCTCGGAACTTTAGACAGCGCCCACCAGAGGGTTGGCTGCGCGGCTTTAACAACGAAGTTTGCTCAATAGCAGAAAGCTTTCTGCTTCTCTTTTCACGACTACATTGTGTAAAATGAGTAATGAACTTGAAGATAAGAGTTCTTAAAATTTACGAAGAAACTGTTTCCCACACGGTGCACCAATGTATTGTTGCAAATGCGAAATCACCATTCGGGGTCTGCGCTCTGGGACCCGCTGGTCTACTCCGCGCGGGAGTGCCAGTGGTCTCGGAGGGCCCCATTGTCGGCTCTGTGGGGCGCAGCACACGGAGAGCCCAGGGTTGGTCGCGGCTTTGCGGGCGACGGCCCGAAAGCAGGGTCCTTGGCCCTTCTGCGCCCTCCGGTTTCCCATCCCTGGTGCCTCTGCTGGCTCGTATGCACCAAGCCTGGGATCCGGTCCATAGGTGCCAACCCTCCCGCCCCCACCGAACCGGAACACCCAGACAAGTCTCCGCAGGTGTGTCAGTGCCATCAGGACGTGCTGGGGTTGGGTCCTCAGGACTTGGGGGTGTCCAGGCCTACCTTGAGCACTGGGGAGCCCGGCTCTCATACACCCTCCCTTTCATACCTCAGTGGTCTTTTGCCCAGGCAGAGCCGCTGGTGCTACTAGACCAAGTGGAGAAGGCCCCGACGTAAACCCTGGAGGTCCTCGTCCTGGGCAGGGGCACCCAACGTCCTACCCCTCCGCCTGTCTTTTGGCCATCCTCGTGCCCCCTCCCGCCCAGTGCTGTCGTGCACATCTGTGGGAGGAGCACAGATGTCTGACCCTGCCGCCCGTACAGGGTGGGTGACTGCCCGGCACAGCGGGCAGAGGCAGAGGACACCCAGCGGTGGGAGAGAGCCCGCGACAGAAGCAGGAGGAGGGCCGAGGGCCCAGCGGGACCTGGCAGGACTGGGAAGGAGGTTGGAGCGCTGCTACGAGATTGGTGGGGAAAAGAGAGTCGGAGAAAGGTTCTTCTTTAAAGAACCTGGAAAAATAGTACTTCATTTCATTTGGAACCAGAAAAAAATCCAAGTAGCCAATACAATTCTTAGAAATAAAAACAAATCTGGAGGCATCATGTTATACTACAAATCTGTAGTGATCAAAACAGCATAAAAACAGGAACAGAGACATATGGAACAGGATATAAAGCCAAGAGATGAAACCAGTCTCTACTTGTTATCTAATCTTTGATAAACCAAACAAAAGCATACAGTGGGGAAAAGAATCTCTATTCAACAAACGGTGCTGGGAGAACTGGTTAGCCTCTTGTAGAAGGTGTGAAATTGGACCCACACCTCTCACCATTGACAAAAATTGATTCTCACTGGATAAAAGATTTAAATTTAAGACAAAACAATAAAAATTCTAGAACAGAGTGCAGGGAAGACACTTGAAAATATTGGCTTGGGGATATATTTTATGGGGAAGACACTCCTGGCAGTTGCAGTAACACTAAAAATAAATAAATGGGACATGGAGAAGCTAAAAATCTTCTGCACAGCTAAGGGTACTACAACCAAAGCAAACAAACAGCCTTCGGAATGGGAGAAGATTTTTTGCATATTATGATTCTGACAAAGGTCTGATAACTAGAATCTATAAAGAACTCAAATTAATCAATAAGAAAAGAGCAAACAACCCCATTTCTATGTGGGCAAGAGACCTGAACAGAAACGTCTCTGAAGATGACAGAGGAATGGCCAACAAACACATGAAAAAATGCTCATCTTTAATCATCAGAGAAATGCAACTCAAAACCACCTGAGATATCACCTAATTCCAGTGTGATTAGCCCACATCACAAAGTCACAAAACTGCAGATGCTGGCAAGGATTTGAAGAGAAGTGAACACTTCTGTACTGCTGGTGGGTTGCAAACTAATATAATTTTTATGGAAGGAAGTATGGAAAATTCTGAAAGAACTAAAAGTTGACCTTCCATTTGATCCCGAAATCCCATTACTAGATATCTGCTCAGATGAACAAAATTCATTTTACCACAAAGACCTTTGCCCCCAGAATTAAATATTGCAGCTAAATTCATAATTGCCAAGTGATGGAAGCAACCCAACCCCCCCTCAACCCACGAATGGATTAACAAATTTTGGTGTATATATTCCGTGGAGTTATTCAGCCATAAAAAAGATTGAGACTTTATATCTTTTATATTTACCTGAGTGGAGTTGAAACACATTCTTCTTAGTAAAGTATCTCAAGAATGGAAAAACAAGGATCCAATGTACTCAATACTAATATGAAACCAATATATAAGCACACACTGATATGAATGATAAAACACAAATATAGTCTAGCAAGGAAGTGGGTGGGAAGAAGGGCAATTGGTGGGCGAAGAGAGGGCATTTGATATCTCAGCTAATGTGCACAATGTGAGGGTGTTCAGTACACCCCCCTGGGGAGGGGCTCTCCTACAACTTGAACTTTACCTTGGAAGTGAGAACAATGTAACCTAAAAATTTGTTCCCTCATATTAATTAAATAAAAAATAAATAAAATTACTTGGAGGTATACTTCCACCTGCTGTTTTCTGGAAGAAATTGCATAGAACTGGTGTTATTTTAATTGTTAGAATTCACCAGGGAAGCTACCTGATCCTAGAGATTCTTTTTTAAAAAAATTTCACATCCAGCCAGGTGTGGTTGCTCAGCCTGTAATCCTAGGATTCTGGGAGACCAAGGCAGGTGGATTGCTTGAGCTCAGAAGTTCAAGACCATTCTGAGCAAAAGTTAGAATCCATCTCTACTAAAGATGTTAGCAAATGAAAGAATATACCAAGGACATTGAGGTGGCACCTGCAGTCCCAGTTAGTTACTTAGGAGACTGAGGCAAGAGGATCGCTTAACCCCAAGAGTTTGAGGTTGACTTGAGCTAATGATGCCACATCACTCTAGCCTGGGAAACAGAGTGAGACTCTATCTTCAAAATTTTTTTTTCAAATTCAGTTTACTAAATATTTATAGGGCTATTCAAATTACCTATTTTCAATTGAGTGAGTTATATTAATTTGTGCTTTTTAAGGAACTGGTCCTTTACACCTAAGTTGTCAAACTTACCTGTGTAAAGTTATAAAATGGTAATATAATAGAACTTCTATATTAAGTTGATCACCCAAGAGACTGTAACAAACTGGTCAACATACAGAGGTGGTCAACATAGAAACTAGGGCTTAGTGCATGGGGTGTGTGTCCAGTCTATTAAAAATTAGGAGGTGGTCAATGTAGGGAGATGGCCAGCTGTAAAGATTCTACTGTATATTATACCATTATTATCCTGTTGATGTCTTCAGGGTCTGTAATGATATCTTGTTCAATTCCTGATATTGATAATTTGTATTCTTTCTTTGGTCAGTCTTGATAGAGGTTTGTCAATTCTATTGAAATTTCCAATTAACCAGCTCTTTTGTTTCATTGATTTTTTTTCTGTTTGCTTTCTATTTCATAGATTTTTGCTTTTACCTTTATTATTTTCTCACTTCTGCTTGCTTTGGGTTTATTTTGCTCTTCATGTTTTAGGCTTTTAGGTTGATTTGAGACTTTTCCTCCTTTGTGATATGAGCACTTTGTGCCCTTCACTTACCTCTCATCACTGCTTAGGCTGTGTCCTACAAATTTTGACATGTTATATTTTAATTTTTATTCAGTTCAGTGTAATTCTGATTTTCCTTGATACTTCTGTTTGAATTGTGGATTGTTAGAAGTGTGCAGTTCACTTTCCAAGTGTTGTTTTCTCCTTCTGTCTCTCTGTTACTGATTTCTGGTTTTATTCCATTGTAGCTATAGAACACACTCTGTGAGATTTCAGTTCTTTTCAATTTGCTGGGATTTGGTTTATGGCCCAAAGTGGGCTCTATCCTATATGTGATCTGTGGGCATGTGGTGAGAATGTCCTGCTGTTGTTGCTGGATGGAGTGTTCCATAAATATTGATTATACATCTGGCTGATTTTCTGCCTACTTGTTCTTTCAGCTTGTGAGAGAGAAATTTGAAGTCTCCAATTATGTTTTTATCCTCCTTTCAGTTATATTACATTTTCTTTCTTTCTTTCTTTTTTTTTTTTTGAGACAGAGTCTCACTCTGTCACCTGGGTAGAGTGCTGTGGCATCATAACTCACAGCAATCTCAAACTCCTGAGCTCCAGTGATCCTCCTGCCTCAGCTTCCCAAGTACCTGGGACTACAGGTGCCCACTACAGCTGTCTAATTTTTCTATTTTTAGTAGAGATGGGTCTTGCTCTTGCTCAGGCTGGTCTGAAACTCCTGAGCTCCAGCAATCTACCTGCCTGAGACTCCCAGAGTGCTGAGATTACAGGTGTGAGCCACCATGCCCAGCTAGTTCTATTAGTTTTTGCATTAGATATTTTTCAGCTCTCCTGTTCTGTGCATAGACATTTAGAATTTCTATGTCTTTTTGGCAAATTCACCCTCTTGTCATTATATACTGTCTCTCTCTGTCCTGGTAATTTTCTTTTCATTGAGGTACACCATATCTTATATTAATATAACCTCTCTTGCTTTCTTTGGATTCATGCTTGAACGATATATCTTTTACCATCCTTTTACTTACAGCCTACTTATATTGTTATTTTTGAAGTGAGTTTATTTTATATCAGACATAATTGAGTCATGTTTTTAAATCTTTTCTGCCAGTTTCTGTCTTTCATAGGGTGTATTCAGATCTATATATTCACTTTAGGGCTGTGGATGACTTGAACGTTTTTCAGAATTACATTTTGATTTTTGTTTATAGTTTTTTTTTAGATGTATCTCTTTTATAGCTTTTTCTAATGTTCTAGGTATTAAAATATACATTACTTGTCACAGTTTGTTGGTGTCATTATTTTATCAGTTTAAATAAAATCAAGAAACCTTGCCTCTTCCTATACCCTCTTACCTTTCTCATTTGTGATAAAATTATCTGAAATATTTCCTCTACCTACATTGATAACCACATCAGAGAGTGTCATCATGCATCAAAACAGGTTTGGAAAATTCAAGAGGAGAAGGAAAATATATTTACTTAAGTTCTTTTGACCTTCCTGATGCTACAAAATTTATTTTTTTATCTTTCCCTTTCTGTTTAGAGAACTTCCTTCAGCCATTCTTTTAGGGTCTGTTGGCAACAAAATCCTAGTTTTCTTTCATCTAAGAATGTCTTGATTACCTCTTTTTTCCTGAAAGGTACAGTGTTCTGAGTTGAGAGTTCTTTTCCTTTAGTACTTGAATGTTAATGCCACTTCCTGCTGGCCACTCCACCATTGTTTCTGTCATCTAAATTGATTTTCCCCTAAAGGGACATTTTTACTTCTCTCTTCTTGGTTTCAAGTTATTTTTTTCTTTGTTTTTAGTTTTGAAAATTTTGTCTGCTACATATCTTGGAGTGAACTTGACTGAGATTATTTTGTTTGGGGTTTTAGTCAACTTCTTGAACCTGTACATTTATATTTTTTTGCCACATTGGGGAAGTTTTTACCCATTATATCTTCAAAAAATTTTTTTTTGTTGTTGTTGTTGCAATTTGGCCAGGGCTGGGTTTGAACTTGCCACCCTGGGCATATGGGGCCAGCACTCTACTCACTGAGCCACAGGCACCACCCTCTTCAAATATTTTTTTTTAATAATTTTATTAAATCATAATGGTGTACATTGGTGCAATCATGGGGCGCAATGTGCTTACTTCATATACAATCAGAAACATTTTGATCTTTGATCGCACTGTTAGAGATAGCCTTCATGGCATTTTCTTAATCATTATATGAAGACATTGATATTCTACATTTAATAAGTTTCACCAGTACCCTGCTAAGATGCACCGTAGGTGTGTTCCCACTAATTGTCCTCCTTCTACCCATCCTACCCTCCCCTCTCCCCTTCCTTACCCTTTTCCCTGTGTTCTTGTGCTATAATTGGGTTTTAGCCTTCATATGAAAACTATAAATTAGCTTCATATTAGGGCTAAGTACATTGGATACTTTTTCTTCCATTCTTGAGATACTTCACTAAGAAGAATATGTTCCAGCTCCATCCATGTAAACACAAAAGAGGTAAAGTCTCCATCTTTCTTTAAGGCTGCATAGTATTCCATGGTATATATGTACCACGATTTATTAATCCATTCGTGGGTTGATGGGCATTTGGGCTTCTTCCACGACTTAGCAATTATGAATTGGGCTGCAATAAACATTCTGGTACAAATATCTTTATTATGATGTGATTTTTGGTCTTCCAGATATATACCTAATAAAGGAATTATAGGATCGAATGGCAGATCTATTTTTAGATCTCTAAGTATTCTCCAAATATCTTTCCAAAAGGAATGTATTAGTTTGCATTCCCACCAATAATGTAGAAGTGTTCCCTTTTCTCCACATCCACGCCAACATCTCTGGGTTTAGGATTTTGTTATGTGGGCTAATCTTACTGGAGTTAGATGATATCTCAAAGTAGTTTTGATTTGCATTTCTCTGATGATTAAGGATGGTGAGCATTTTTTCATGTGTCTGTAGGCCATGCACCTGTCTTCTTCAGAGAAGTTTCTCTTCAAGTCCTTTTCCCACCCTGAGATGGGATCACTTGCCCTTTTGTTGCCAAAATGCTTCAGTTCTCTGTATATTCTGGTTATTAAATCTTCGTCTGAGGCATAACCTGCAAATATTTTCTCCCATTCTGAGGGCTGTCTGCCTGCTACACTTACTGTGTTCTTAGTAGTGCAGAAGCTTATTAGTTTGATCAAGTCCCAGTAGTGTATTTTTGATACTGCTTCAATTGCCTGGGGAGTCCTCCTCATAAAAAATTCACCCAGGCCCATTCCTTCGAGAGTTTTCCCTGCCCTTTTTTCTAATATTTTTATAGTTTCATGTCTTAAGTTTAAATCTTTGATCCAGTGAGAGTCTATCTTGGTTAATGGTGAAAGGTATGGGTCCAGTTTCAGTTTCTACAGGTCACCAGCCAGTTCACCCAGCACCATTTGTTAAATAGGGAATCTTTTCCCCACTGAATGTTTTTAATTGGCTTGTCAAAGGTCAAATAGTGGTAGGTAGCTGGGTTCATCTCTTGGTTCTCTATTCTGTTCCATACATTAATCTCTCTGTTTTTGTGCCAGTACCATGCTGTTTTGATCACTATTGATTTATAGTACAATCTCAGGTCTGATAGCATGATTCCTCCTGCTCTTTCTTTCTTTCTTTTCTTTTTTTTTTTTTTGAGACAGAGCCTCAAGCTGTCACCCTGGATAGAGTGCCATGGCATCACAGCTCACAGCAACCTCCAATTCCTGGGCTCAAGTGAGTCTCTTGCCTCCACCTTCCAGATAGCTGGGACTACAGGTGCCCGCCACAACGCCTGGCTATTTTTTTTTTTTTTTTTGGTTGCAGCCGTCATTGTTGTTTGGCGGGCCCAGGATGGATTCGAACCCGCCAGCTCAGGTGTACATGGCTAGCGCCTTAGCCCGCAGAGCCACAGGCACCAAGCCTCTGTCTTTATTTCTAAGTAATGTCTTGGCTATTTGAAGTTTTTTCTGATTCCATATAAAATGAAGTATTATTTTTTTGAGGTCTTTAAAATATGACAATGAAGCTTTGATAGGAATTGCATTAAAATTATATATTGCTTTGGGTAGTATGGACATTTTAAAAATGTTGATTCTTCTCAGCCATGAGCAAGGTATATTTTTCCATTTGTTGACATTTTCAGCTGTTTCTTTTCTTAGAGTTTCATAGTTCTCTTTATAAAGATCTTTCACATCCTTTGTAAGATAAACTCCAAATATTTCATCTTCTTTGGTACTACTGTGAAAGGGGTAGAATCCTTGACTGTTTTTTTCAGCTTGACTATTATTGGTATATATAAAGGCTACAGATTTATGAATGTTGATTTTGTAGCCTGAGACACTGCTATATTCCTTGATCACTGCTAAAAGTTTCATAGTAGAATCCCTGGTGTTTTCCAGATATACAATCATGTCATCTGCGAAGAGTGAAAGTTTAATCTCTTCTGATCCTATGTGGATACCCTTGATCGCCTTTTCTTCCCTAATTGCAATGGCTAGAACTTCCTTTACAATGTTGAAGAGCAATGGAGACAATGGGCAACCTTGCCTGGTTCCTTATCTAAGTGGAAATGCCTTCAATTTAACTCCATTCAATACAATATTGGCTGTGGGTTTGCTGTAGATGGCCTCTATTAGTTTAAGAAATG
>CAUYON010003105.1:0-19431 GCA_963573935.1 Arctocebus calabarensis | reverse complement strand
GGGTGAGATCACATGTGTGGTGCATATTCGAAGGGTCACGAGAAAACTTCTAAACAAAGATCAAGAATGTTTTCATATAGTAAACGAGAAAATATCATGAATGGTATGTCAATCAGGTTGATAAAATATCTCAGATTGCATATGAAGCCCCCACACTGTACCCCATGGTTGAACTAATGTACACAACTATGATTCAATAAAAAAAAAAATGTAAAAAAATAAATAAATAAATAAATAAATAAAAATAAAAAAGATATTTATTATAAAAAAAAAATTCAGTAAAGTTGCAGGATACAAAATAAATATACAAAATCAGTAGTGTTTCTACATACCAAGAGAAAATAGTATGAAAAAGAAACAAGAACATAAAGTTATTTACAATAGCCAAAAATAAAACAAAATGGATAGCAAATAAACTTAACCAAAGAAGTGAAAGATCTCTACAAGAAAACTATAAAACATTGATAAACAAAATTGAAGAGATTCAATTTCAAAAATATGGACAGATATTCCGTGATCATGGATTGGAGGAATAATATATAGTTAAAACATCTATATTGTTCAAATCAATCTACATATTGAATGCAATCCCTATCAGAATACCAGTAACATTCTTTATATAAATAGAAAAAAAAATCTTGTAATTTATATGATACCAAAGAAGATCTGGAATTGTCACAGCCATCCTAAGCAAGACTAAAACTAGAGGAATCACTTTAGAAAACACCAAAATATACTGCAAAGATATAGCAACCAGAGTAGTATAGTACTGGCATAAAAACAGACACATAGATTAATAGAATAGAAAAGAAAAGTTAGAAACAAATCCTCATATCTACAGTGAACTCACTTTTGACAAAATTGCCAAGAAAATACTTTAGTGAAAGGATGAACTCTGCAATAAATGATGCAGGAACAACTGGATATCTGTCTGTAAAAGAATAAAACTAGGCCCGTATCTTTTAGCATATATACAAATCAAATGAAGATAGATCAAAATCTTAGATCTAACACCTAATGCTATGAAACATCTAAAAGAAAACACTGGTGAAATACTCCAGGACTTTAGACTGGACAAAGTTTTCTTGAGTAATACATGAAAAGCATAGTCAACCAAAGCAAAAATGAACAAATGGGATCACATCCAGACAAATAGCACCTGCATAGCAAAAACAAACAAAAAATAACAAAGTGAAGAGAATACATCCAGAGATACAGAAGTAGAGAAGAAAATCTGCAAACTCGCCATCTGGCAAGAGATTAAAAACTAGAATATTTCAGGACACTAAACAACTCAATAGGAAAGAACCAAAAATTCTTACTAAAGATGGTCAAAAGCCAATTGGGGTGGCTTATGCCTATACTTCCAACATTTTGGACGGCTGAGATGGAGGCTCTTTTGAGGCATGAGTTTGAAACCAGTCAAGGTAACATAGCAGAAAATTATCTGTTCAAATATAAGTAAAATTAGCTAGTTGTGATAGCGCAGCTACTTGGGGCGATGATATGTGAGCTATGATCACACCACAGCATTCGAGCCTAGACAACTGAGCAAGACACTGTCTCTAAAAATAACAATACATGAAAAATCTGGCCAGATACTTTTTAAAAGAAATCATACAAATTAGATACAAGTATATGAAAAAAGGCTCAACATCACTAATCATTGGAGAAAAGGAAAGCAAAACTACAACAAGATATCGAGCTTCAATTAAAATGGCCTTTATCCATATGGCAAACAATAATAAATACTGGTGAAGATGGTGAGGATGTGAAGGGGAATACCGTTACACTGTTAGTGGGAATGTAATATAGTTAATATATACAAATATATAGTTAGATAGAATGAACAATATTTGACAGCCCAGTGAAGTTTTTATAGTAAAAAAGAAGTTATGGTATACTTTAAAATAACTTAAAAAGTAGTATGATAACAAAAAATGATAAATACTTGAGGCATTGGATACCCCAATTACCCTGATTTAGTTATTACATGTTATATGTTTGTATCAAACATCACACATGTAATATATATATATACATTTATACACACACACACACACATATTGTAATGGTTACATAATCAGGATACACACACACACATAGGTATATATACTTATATATATTTATAAGTACATAGCTATACATATTTATATCCTGATTATGTACCCATTACAATTAAAAATATTTTTTAAAGAAAATCAACAATATTTGCAAAAAAGTGGAGGTTAAAAGTCATTGAGCAACATTTTCATTGAACGAAGATAACTTTGTGAAAAACTGTCCATCACTAAGAAAATTTTTGAAGTTTGCAATGTGCTCCAAAATTAATACTTTTTTCAAATTGTGTATTATAAGCAATTATTTCTTTCTATAAAATAATTCTTTAATTCTAGCCTTCTTTAACTAGACTATAGAGATTATCAAAACCATTTTTCTAATTTTAGAAAGTATTAATTAAATCTTCATTAATCGAATTGTATGTACCTTGTCAAGCAGACAGAATTAGTATAATACTACAACTTTAAAAAGTATTATATAAAGTCCATTATTTAATGCTTCAGTAAATAACATTTAACCCTCTATAATATACTTTCCTTGAACTTCAGGACATCTAAGAAAATGTGTGTATTTGAAGACCAAGTATATATAGGACAAAATATTGTATTTTTTTACAGTGATAATTCAGAAATTATTTTGACTATTAATAGGAAGTAAGGATTATGGATTACATTTTGATATGGGTGGAGCATCATAGAAATTGTTAAATTTTTAATTTTAATATATAAGCATGTATAATAAAGTTAAATTATTTTTAATTTTTTTTAAGCTTACTGCATATCTTCACCTTTTTGTGAGTATTTAGAAGTTATTATTTCTAAGTCACAATTATAGAAAACTGTCATTGTGACAGAATTTGTATTTTTCCTATGTCATTTCCAAAACTTCCAATTAGTGATAACTTGCTTTTAGAGTAGAATTGAAAGATAAATAGCAAATAAATAATCTTATCTGAAAGGAATGTTTGATTCATTTTGATAAATATGTTCTTATTACCTAATGATAATATGAAAGATCATAAACTACAGGATACTACCATTATTTTTAAATTTTTATTTCAGATTAACATGAGGGTACAAACCATTGTGTTACAATGTTTGTGTGTAGCAGGTCTGCTGGGTTCATACCCACCAGCTCCAGAGCATGTGGCTGGTGTCCTAACCACTTAGTTATGGGCACCCAGCCCAATGTTTGTGTATCTTTTTTTCTTTTTTTGAATTTTGCTTTCAATTGTTTTTCAATTGTCTTAGTTTGAAGTGTTTTATTTTTTTAATTTTCATCTATTTATTTATTTATTATTTATTTTGTTTATGGGGACAAAGTCTCACTTTGTGGCCCTTGGAAGAGTGTTGTGGCATCATAGCTCACAGCAACCCCCAACTCTTGGGCTTAAGTGAATATCTTTCCTCAACCTCCAAAGTAGGTGAGACTATAGGCGCCTGCCATAATACCCCGCCTTTTTTTTTTTTTTTTTTTTTTGGTAGAGACAGTGGTCTCACTCTGGCTCTAGCTGGTCCCGAGCCTCTGACCTTAGGGCAATCCATCCACATCAGCCTCCCAGAATACTCGGATTACAGGTGTGAGTCAACTTGCCCTGCCCCAGTGTTTGTGTTTTGTTAGAGAACGTCCCTGTTGTAGTTGGGTCTGTAATCAGGAGGGGTGCCACATACCCTTACATTGTGCCCATTAGGTCAACCTTTTTATCTGTGGAGTACAAATCATTTTTTTTGAAGAATCTTAGTTACTGAAAGATTTTCTCCTGGAAGCACTGCTAAGGGAAAGTAATGTCTGTGACTTAAATCTTATCATTTCAGCATACAGATTAAATTTATACGTATAATCCATGTAAATCAGCCTTATTCTTACCACCCATCATATTGTGCTTCAGTAGTACATGGAATTATTCATTTTGATGTACTGTATTTTTTAAACTATGGAGACCAAGATAGAACTTCTTGGCATTTTCATCCCAGTTCATTAGAATTTTTTTTCCCATATACAGAATGAAATCTAGTATTTTTTGAAGTCAAGTCTTGCATTGGTATGTTATTTGAGAAAAAGTTCACTGTTTTTGTTTGTCCAGTGGGCTGATCTGACGTAGTACAATGTTAAAAATTTTAGAGTAGAATTGCAAGATAAATAGCAAATAGAATTATGGCATGATTTCTTAAATAGCAATCAGTAAAAAAACTCAACTTTTTCCTCATTGATTTATTTTTCATAGGTATGCAACTCAAAGTGTTCTATCTCAAATATAAAATCACATTTTATCATTTTGTTGTTATCTTTGAAAATGCTTTATTTCTCTCCTCCTCAAAAAGAATACTTCATAATTTAATGTAGCACTATATTTGGTTTTCAAGTTAAAATATCTACCATCTTCAGATGGTTGCTTAGTGGCAAGAATATCCCTTTCTTTCTCTCTCACCAGAAGATACAGAGAATTTTTATTGTAGCAAGAAAATATAGATATTTTATTATAATTATAAATGTGCCTTCTTTAAAGAAGTTTCTAAATTCTATGGTGTTGCATTTATGGCACTTGTAAAAATACACCAAATGTTATAAATGCTATTTTTACTTTATACTGATGCATTAGAAGTATGGCTACAGAGATCACTATGGAAGGGTAAAAGAGGCTACTGCATATTGAATGCTTCTGTGTTTGATAATATTTCCTTCACATATATCACCATATTTAATCTTTACAAAGATACTTTAAGAAATGAAGCATGTTATTGCATATTTTATTTTTGAAGTAATTAATTATTATTTTTTTTTATTGTTTGGGATTCTTTGAGGGTACAAAGGTTAGGTTACACTGATTGTGATTGTTAGGTAAAGTCCCTCTTGTATTGTATCCCACCCCAAATAGGTGAGCCATACACCACGACCCCCCACTCCCCTCCCTTGTCTCCTCTCTTGGATCCATTATTCCTCTACCCCACCACTTGTGCAGGGTATTGAGCACCCCATTCTTGGCAGGGGAAGGCACCCACAGAAAAAGGGAAAATTAAAAAGTAAGCTGAGGAAGTTGGAACAAATAAAAGTCAGCTAGTTTACCTTTAAGACAGCCATTGCTAAACTTCTTATCTGAACTAGTTTCCTGCCTTTCCTGGAACTCTGGCCTATTGAGTATACAGCTTACTAACACCCCTGGTGGGTCTGTGAACACTCTGAGGAAAAAACAATGGCCATACAAGAGGCTGTATTAAGACCTAGAAAGATGCATTAACTAGGTCATTTTCTACTCAGTAAACACACAAAATACCCATTGTGGAGATTTGCATTTGGCTGGGGCAGAGATCAAGGGAATAGCTAAGGGCTTAAATCCCCTACTTAGAGGAAGAGCGTCTGTGGTGGTGAGGAGAGGAAAATTCCTCTCTCAACAGATTTCTCAGAGGAGTTTGACACCAGTGACATTTTACTTCACAGGGAACTAGTGGAATTTAACACTAGGAATCTGTGTGTGTGACTTCAGACAGGAGGTTGACTCCACACAAGGCTCAGGTTTCAGATTTTTCAAGGCTGTTCAGACCCTTAAAGTTAATAATGTTAGAAACAACAGGAGCTGATATGCTCACTCAGAGAAACTGCTGACGTCTTGTTCCCTCCCTCAGCTTACACTCTGGGCAAATAGATTTCAATAAAAGCTGAGTGGAACAGGGGCTTGGGGCCATTACCAGAACCCCCCCAACCCGCAGTGGTCCCCTGAATTCCCACCTTTGTAAGTTCTATTCTGTGTCTCTTGTCTCTTTCTTTATCATTGTTTCTAACTTTATATTTCTTCAGTTGGTTGTGCCAGTTCCACAGGGTCTTAGCAGACCCTGACACCTTGTATTAGATCATCTACTGCCTGCATATTAGAATTCAGTACGTTAGATTCTTGCTTCTCCATTCTTGTGAAGAATGTGTTCCACCTCTATCCAGGTTAATACAAAAGATATAAAATCTCCATCTTTTTTAGTGACTGAATCATATTTCATGGTATACATATACCACAGTTTGTTAATTCATTCTTGGGTTTGTGGGCAAATGGTGCTGAGATAACTGGATAACCACATGTAAAAGACTGAAACTTGACTCACACTTCATACATCACAAAAAAATGACTCTAGTTGGATAAGAGACTTGCACCTAAGACAGGAAATGGTAAAAATCTTAGAAGAATATGTGGGGAAAACCCTTGATGAAGTTGGATTGGGGAAAGATTTTATGACAAGGACTTTAGTGACCATTGCAAAAAAAACAAAAGTAACAAATAGGACTTAATGAAAATGAGAAGCTTCTACACAGCTAAGGACACAACAAGTAAAGCAAAAAGACAACATGAAGAATGGGAGAAGATATTTTCAGGGTATCAATCTAACAAAGGTTGATAACTAGAATCTACAGAGATCTCAAATTAATCAACAGGAAAATAGGAAGCATCCCATCTACCTGTGGGCAAGAGATATGAACAGAACCTTCTCTAATGAAGACAGAGGAATAGCTAATAAACATTTGAAAAAATGCTCATCGTCCCTGATCACCAGAGAAATGCAAATCAAAATCACCCTGAAACATTGCCTAATTCCACTGAGAACAGCGCACATCACAAAATCTCAAAGCTGCACGTGCTGGCATAGATGTGGAGAGAAGGGAACACCTCTACACTGCTGGTGGGACTGCAAAATAAAACAACCTGTTTAGAAGAAAGTATGGTGAATCCTTGAAGAACTCAAATTAGATTATCCCATTTGATCCTGTAATCACATTACCAGGCATCTACTCAGAAGAAAAAGAAAACATTTTACCATAAGGACACTTGCACTACACTGTTTATTGAAGCTCAATTTACAATCATCAAAATGTGGAAACAACCTAAATGTCCATCAACTCAGGAATGTACTAACAAGTTGTAGTATATGCCTACCATTGAATACAATTCAGCCATTAAAAAGGATGGAGACTTTACATCTTTTGTATTAACCTGGATGGAGGTGGAACACATTCTTCCTAGTAAAACATCACAAGAATGGAGAAGCAAAAGTCCAATGCACTAAATTCTAATATGAAGGCAATAGATGAGCTAATATAAACAGGGGATATATTAGGGGAATGAGGGATGGGGAGAGAGGATGAGGGAGAAGGGTGGAAGTGTCACAGTGTCTGGCACATCTCTTGGGGCTGGGGCACAATTTTAAGTGGGACTTTATCTAACAACCATAATCAACGTAACTTAATAAATCCAAAATGATTAAAAAAAGATCATAAAGATAGCATTTAGAGATTAGATTACAAAAGATAAAAATGATAAAATATTTTCAAATGATGAATTTCAAGAAAAATAAGACATTCTTATGAGTTATAGAGAAAATAAATTTGTTTTAGTTGGAGTGAAAGATTTTATGACTTAAATACAGCTAGAAGGCAGACAGTGAAACTATTGAATTTCTTCCAGGGCTTCAACTATCATGTTTCTCTTCACACAATTCCTATAGTGAGTTTGAAGGAGCAGTTGTTTTTGGAGGACGCTAAACATGTTAGGCCACATAGCGCAACTAGAAAGAATAGAACAAGTTGTCAATGAACATGATAGATCAACCTGATTTGACGTGGAGTTCCACTAACTCTAGTATAACTGGATTCATACTCCATGTAAAGAATCACAATAAATTCACTTATTCAGTAAAAAAAGGTCAAGAAAGTGGTATCTTTAGTTTTTTTATTCAGTTTCTAGCATAAAAGAGATCACAAATTCATACATAAGCATAATTTACATTATTACTTTGTGAACTGAAGGAAATGATTCAAAGTTTTATACAGGGAAATGGTGACCACAAAGCACCATGCGCTGGTGTTAAGAACAGGGGCGACAAGTTACTAACACCCTAAAGTCTGAAAAAGCCAAGGGCATGCAAACCTTAGTGGAAACTATGATAAATGAAGAAATGCCTGTCTTAAGGGTGTTTTTTACCTAAGGAATATGACCAAATAAAGGGGCCCTGGAGGCAAGCACCCTCTGTGGAATAAATACTCAGAACTTTTCTCTGTCTCTCCATTCTCCTTCAGTGGCTTACCATTGGAGGAACATAACTGGAGCCCTACAAAAAGGGATGTAAATTATGTAAGGAAAAGTTGTGACAGGTGAGGAGAAGCCAGGGAAACAAGCGGCAGGGATTTAGTACATTATCGATGTCAACCAGAACCTTGTCTGCTCTAAGTGCTTTTAGATGCTCAGGGTATATTTCTTTGTATTTCTTGGATAATCTTGTTCTATCCTCTCCTCTCCTTACATTATCTTATTCCTTAGGCTGAGGCTCATTATCAGCTATCTATCTGTTTCACAGAGGAAACTGGAACAATTAGAAGAAAACTTTCACCAGCGTCTAATCTCACACGTGTATTTGTATGTGAGCTGTTCATGTGCTCTGCTTTTCTTCTTATCACCATCGCTGAATTTAACCATATAAGTCTCAACAGCTAAATTATTAACTTGTACATTATATTTTATGTAGAATAAATGCATATCACTCTAAAAATATATTTCCTGCATTATAAACGTAGCCTTTTCAATAATTTCCGTTGACATACAAAGATAAAGTTTTGTTTTGTTTTTTTCTTAATTATGAAACATCCTCTATTCATTGTTGGGACACAGTTCTCCAAGGGTCAATCACTTTTGTGCATATTTTGCAAAGTGAGGCACTAACTAGTCTTTGTTCTAAATTGTATTTTCAAGGCTATCTGTGTATAAATCAGCATCAGATGGCACAATGACCTAGATTGTGCCTCCTGCTGGAGCCAAAGAAAAACTTTTTTCCAATCTATTAAAAGACTCAAAGTTCCCGAAGCTCAAGCATATTCTTTTGTAGATCAACTCATTGTATGTCTAATTGGGGTTCAGAGAACAAATATAAAATGATAAAACTTTGGCTGGGTGTATTGACTCACACCTGTAATCATAGCACTTGTGTGGCCAAGGTGGGCGGATCGTCTGGGCTCAGGGATTCAAGACTAGGATGAGGTGGAGCAAGACTCCGTCTCTAAAAATAGCAGGGCATTGTGGTGGGCACCTGTAGTCCCAGACACCTGAGAGGCTGAGGCAGGAGAATTACATGAGCTCAGGAGTTTGAGGTTGCTGTGAGTTGTGAGGCCATGGCACTCTACCAAGGGACTTTGGCTACTACGGTTACTGAGAATAACAAACTATCTTTCATATCTGATCTAGTAGTCTTGGGTCTTCTACCAACATTCATGAACCTACAGTAAGCTAAATTGTTAGAATGTGAGGATAGTAAAATACAGATCCTTTGTTGTTATTGACATCAGTCTCATTTCTTTGCTTCACTAACCTTTGCAGCAAAACTCCTGGAAAATGTGTTACGTATTTGTTATCTCAAATTGTGCTTCTCTCATTCGGATTGCATCAATCTACTGAAATAATTTTATTCCACTGAAACAAGTTTGACTTTAAAAATGCTTAACTCAATAGTCAAACTTTAGAATTCATTTTTTAAATTATCTGTAGCCAATATTTGAAACTTCTGGTCACCTAGTCCTTCAATTTGAAGCTCTTTCTTTATCTATCTTCCAGAACAATACCATTATGTTTTTTATTCTCCCACACTGGATGTTTATTCTAAATACCTTTTGCAATTTTCTCCTCATCTTTCTAGTTGCTAAGACTCTAGTCCTTATTCAAGAGTTTGTTCTTGAAACACTTCCCTTTGCTTTCTACCCACACTTCTTTGAATATCCCTTTTAGTATTGTGGCTTTGCTTATCTGTAGACAGTGACACTAGCACATTTATATGTACAGCCTACACCTCTTTCTTTAACTTCACAGTCATATCCAACTGCTTGACACATTCACTGGAAAGTAAAATTGTCATAGCAAACTTAACATGTCTAAAACTGAACTACTTGTTTCCTCCGTAAACCTATCCTTTTCACAACCTTTAATTCTGTATAATGTCAACCACATCCTTTAAATTACTCAAGCAAAGAACCTTAAAATTTTCCTTAAATTCTCCCTTTTCTCATCTGATCTTTCACAGATCCTCTTGTCTCTCCTAGAGTATGTGTTTGGACTATACACCTTCATATTACCTCCACTAGTACACCTGGTCTACACCTTCAGCATCTCCACTCCAGAACCCTGCATAGCATCTTAGGAGCTCTTAAAACTTCTCCTCTCCCTGTAGTTTATTCTAATCACAATGGCCAGAATAATCCTGATTTCCTATAAAATGAACTATAAAATTTATTATTTCTTTGCTCAAAATCCTTTAATTGCTTCCCAATTTATGTAGAAAATGAAACATAATCCTAGATTTGTACCTTATTTTATCTTTTCTTTCACTGTGATCACTCCACATTGGCCTATTTGATGTCCCCCAAACTTGTAGGCTCACTGCTTCCTCAAGATCTTTTTGCTCCCTAAAGATTTCCACATAGATAATGATCTCATTTTTCCAGATTTTGGCTTGGTCATATTATTTGGATCTATGGCACTCATGATTCATACAGCCTCCCCCTCCTCTTAACTTTTATATTATATCATGTAGTTCTTTTTATTTTTGCTTGAATACTAGCAGATATAAGGTCTCTGAGAAGATATTCAGGCTTTTGAAAAAATATCAATCTATAATCTTGGCATAAAATAATTTCTGACTGTATGTATTATACATGTATTAAAAGGATTGGCTCTGTAAGTGTGGATTCAGTCAAAAGGATTCACTTCAAGTTCTAGAAGGCCACATGTAGCCTTAAGGTCACAGGGTCCCCACCCCTGATGTATACCTGTTAGTCATACAGTGGGATCATGGACATTGAAAACTAAGAAGGGCTGAGAGAGGAATGGAATCGAGAAATAAAAATCTATCAGTTCTAATGTACCCTCTTCTCATGCTGGGCACATTAAAATTTTTGATTTCAGCATTATACAATTCATCTATGTAACAAAAACACTTGTATATCTTTAAAATTTTACAATAAAAAATTACTATCAACTTTTGTATATTTTTGGCAGTAGATCTAGATTATTTTTTTAAATTCTGCCACATAGGGGTCATATGAAAGTTTTGAGGTTAATAAAAATCAAGAAATCTAAAATCCATGTGTATGGAAACAAAAGAAGCCCTCCCAGCAACCAATAAGCCAAGCAAGCTGAAACTTTCACAGATGAGTCAGAAAGGACTCTTATAACTGTGTTTCTTGGAAGTGAAATAAGGGACAGTAACACAGCCCATCTCAAAACTTACACAGTGATCAACTTATATCTAAATTAAACCAAGTTATTTTGTCCTTTAATGAATGTAATCACAAGAATAAGTTTAAATAAAGGGCATAGTAGATTATTCTTGCAAATTTAATAAAATAGAAACAAAATTTTCTAAATTTTCAAAATGTTTTCAAATTTGTTTCCCATGATAACTATACAAGTCTCAATTAGTTATTTTCCCACCCACAGTTTTTGGTAAAATTTGAACTTGCCAAAACAATCATTCAAGTGTCCAAAGAGTGGAAGAGAGAGTGTAGATGAAATTGCATTTAAGGAAAAGAAAAGGGAGAGAAGTATGTTCTCCAAATGAAAAAGGGATCTGAAGAATTATTTTTATGGGTTAGATGTTATACCCCAGAAGATACATTGCAGTCCTAACCTCAGTATCTGTGAATGTGACCTTATTTGGGAATAGAGTCTTTGTAGATGTAATCATGTTCACAAAAAGTCAAGGGGGAGTTCTAATCCAATATCAATCAAATCAATCAGAAGAGGAGAAGAGGCATCCAGAAAGAACGCCACGTGGAGATGGGGACATGACCGGAAGCTATCACCAGAAAATGGGAGAGGCAGGAACAGATTCTCAACATTCAGGAGGACCCAGCACTCTTGACACCAAGATTCTAGACTGTAATCTTCATAACTGTGAGGGAATAAATTTCTTTGGTTTTACTTGTGGCATTTTGTTATGGCAGCCCTAGGAAACTAATGGAATTGATATATCCAAGAAGCCACAGGATGTTCACTCCATGCCTTTATCCAGGTTGGATACCAAAAGATTAAAGGGAGTTGATGTCTAAACAAACACTTGTTTATCTTGTATGGCAGACTATCAGGGGATACGTTACCTGTTACCTGTTTGTCTCCTGAAGGCTGAAACAATGAATATTTTGGTGAAACTCCAAGGAACAAATGATTGATTGATGGGCCTTCTGAAGTATAACTTTAAACATGACCCTAACGGCCTTGAAAACCTCTGAGTAAAAAAAAGAGTTTGAATATTCCTTAGTAATGATATATATTATATTTTCCATAACTTTGAGGTTTGAATTACTGGATTTGTTTTATTACCTAAGTGAGCATATTTTAAAATATGTTATATCATTCACACTTGATGTTGCCATAAAGACGCATACCTGATATAGATATATAATTATCCAGATTATTGGAGGAAAAATACAACCCTTTGATTTTTCTCTCATTATCTTAATATATTGAGCAAAGTTGCTTTCTCTTCCATTACTTGACTTTTTGCTTAAGTAATCCTTCTTGAATTGTAGTGCAGTTGAAACAACATGGGATTTAGAAATCAAATCCATATACTTAAGAATTCATTAGTTACATACTACCAGGTAACCTAGAATAACCTGGAATTTTTTGTGTTTCAGTTTACTTCAACTGTAAAAAATGTGAATAATTGTACCTAACTTACTAGAAATTCTATGCCAGTAATGTAAAAGTCACTTAAAAATGTTTTTATATCCTAATCAAAAGCAAGAGGCCTCAGATCAATGAATCTTCAAGCAAGCTAATTTTCCTCTTTCAAAACATTTTGGGAAAGGTTTTTATTCTTCAAGAGTTTTAATGATTTAATAAAGTGTCTCAAATAACCAATCGTTACCCTTTATCTATAATTTTTTTTATTAAGCACCTCCAAAGGAAATATGAGTCAGGATTACTCATTTATGTGAAATTATATCCATGCCATTAGCTTTTGTTCTTTGTTTAAAGGGTTCCACACATCTTATTAAAAAAAAATTGAAAGTAATATTATGGTTGAAAGCAAATATATTAAATTCAATTTGTGTAGAATGTTAGGACTAACAGCCTTCTTATAACTTTCAGTGTTGAGAAGGATTTTGACTTTTTACCTTGTAATTGCTTTTTATCTTTGTTACTTTTCATTACTTTTCTGGGTCTGCATTGATTTTATCCCTAACTTTATTCTGTATTCAGGCTCACGTGACTTTCTCAATTTTAGGTCTTCATGCGGCATCTGCAATATGAAGTTAATCAAAACATCAGTATTAATTATTATCCATTGAAATCTACTTCCAACCATGATAGAGTAACGTGAACTACTAGACACATTCTCCCATGTTAAATACAAAAAATACAAGAAAGAGAAAATGTGTGATTTTTCTCTGTTGAAGCAGTTAGCACAGGGCATTGATCTCTAACAGAAGGGATTCCTATTGTTATCCCAGTATACAGCTCAGAAAGTGTATACAGATCACAGTGCTTGAACAGGGATCCAGCAGAGCCTCAGAAGCTCCCTGAGTTGAGGATAGGGAGTTCATATTTCAATGAGGTCAAGTCAGTTAGAATTTACAAAGGAGAGTATAGAACAATTACAAAAGAAGAATGGAAGTCCAGGGACCTGCACAGATCCCTTTTGAATTTGAATTGAGTCTTTTTTCTGTTTTCAGAATAATATGAGAGTTCAAATGATTACACTACATTGTCTGTGTTTTCAAAGTTAAGTTCAAGTTGTAGTTGAGCCCTTTATCCAGGGTGTGTGCTATATGCCCTTACATTGTGCACATTAGATGGGAACTCAAAAATGCCCCACCCATCCACTGTTCCTCCTTTCCTCCTCCCTCTCCCCACTTATTTGAATATAATTGTGTTTTTCTCTCCTATGGGTATATAGTTATCAATTGGTATCGTATTAGTATTGAGTACATTGGATAAACACTTTCCCATTTTTATGATACTTTACTAAGAAGCACGTGCTTCAACCCCTTCCATGTAAATACAAAAGATGTAAAGTCTCTAATTATTTATGCCTGAATGGTATTCCATGATATAAATATACCACAGTTTATTAATCCAGTCATGGGTTGATGGGCACCTGGGTTGATTCTACATCATAGTGATTGTGAATTGAGTTACAATAAACATTCTAGTACAAATGTCCTTATGGTAAAACGATTTTTTTTTCCTTGCATTATCAAATGGAAGGTCTCCTTTTAGCACTTTGAAGATTCCTATACATATTTCCATGGAGGTTGTATTAGTTTGCAATCCCATCAGCAGTGTAAAAGTGTTCCCCTCTTTACACATCCATGCCAACATCTGCAGCTGGGAGACTTTGTGATAAGGGCTATTCTCACTACGGTTAAGTGGTATCTCAGAGTGGTTTTGATTTGCATTTCTGTGATGATTAGGGATGATAAGTATTTTTTTCATGTTTTTTGGCCATTATCCTATCTTATTCAGAGAAGTTTCTATTTATTTCTTTTGCCCAATGATAAATAGGACTGTTTGCTCTTTTTTTGTTGATTAGATTTCTCTAGACAGTCTAGTTGTCAGCCCTTTGACAGATTCATAGCATACAAATATCTTCTTCCATTCTGAAGGTGGTCTCTTTAGTTTAGTTGTTATACCCTTAACTGTACAGAAGCTTTTTAACTTGGTTATATCCCATTTATTTATTTTTGGTGTTGTTGCAATTGCCAAGAGGATCTTCTTCATAAATTCTTTTCACATGCCAAAAGCATCAAGAGTCCCACATTTTCTTCTAGAATTTTTATTGTTTTGTGTCTTAAATTTAAATCTTTTGTCCCCCAAAAGTCAATTTTTGTCAGTGATAAGAGGTATGGTTTGAGGTTCAGGCTTTTAAATGTGGCTAACCAATTCTCCCAGTACCATTTATTAAACAGGGACTGTATTCCACAATTTATGTTTTCTTTTGTTCTAATGATGATGATGACATGGTGATATGCAGCTGGTTTCATCTCTAGGTTTTCTATTAAATTCCATAGGTCTATGTCTCTATCTTTGTGCCAGTGCCATGCTGTTTTGATCACTATAGATTTGAATTACAACCTGAAGTCCAGCAACATGATATGCTCAGATTTGTTTTTATTTCTTAAAATTGTTTTGGTTATTTGTGGGTTTTTATGTTCTATAAAACAAAGTACTATTTTTTCAAGTTCTTCTAAATATGACATTGGTGCTTTGATGGGGATTGCATTAAAACTTTAAATTGTTTTGGGCAGTATGAGGATTTTAACAGTATCCGAATTCTACCAAATCTTCCAAGAGGAATTAGTACCTCTATAGAGAACCTATTCCAAATCATAGAGAAGGAAGCAACCCTCTTTAATACATTCTACAAAGTAAATATCACCCTGATTAACAAAACCAGGAAAGCACCCAACAAAAAAAGGAAAACTATAGACTGATATTATTATTGAATATCAACACAAAAATATTCAATGAGATCCTGGTAAATAGAATTCAGGTACTTATTAAAATAGTTGTACATCATGATCAAGTGGGCTTTATCCCAGGGATACAAGTTTGGTTCAACATGTATAAAACCCAAAATGTAAATTCACTACAAAAACAGGTGCAAAAACAAAGGCCATATGATACTCACAATAGATGCAGAAAAAGCATTAGACAAAATGTAGTATCTTTTTCTGGAAAAAACACATAAGAAAATAGGCATAGATGGGAGATTTCTTAAACTGGTAGAGGCCCTCTACAACAAATGCACAGCTAATTTCATATTGAATATTTCAGTTTCAGTAAAACTGAAAGCATTCCCACTTAGAACTGGAATCAGACATGGATGTTCACTATTACCACTACTATTCAACATAGTGCCAGATATTCTAGTCATTTCAATCAGACAAGAGAAGGATATCAAGGATATCCAAATGGGAACAGAGAAAGTAAAACTCTCACTCGTTGAGAATAATATGATCCTATCCTTAGAAAATCCCAGGTTCTCAACCACAAGCCTTCTAGAAGTGATCAAGAAGTATATATCCCACATCTTGGGATTTAAAATCAAAGTCCACATCAGTAACCTTCGTACACACCAGTAACAGTCAAGCAGAGAGTCAAATCAAAGACACACTACCCTTCCAATACGCTTCAAAGAAATTAAAATACCTAGGAATATATCTAACAAAGGACATAAAGTTTCTCTACAGAGAGAATTAGGAAACTTTGAGAAAATAGGCGGCGCCCATTGCTCAGTGGATAGAGCACCAGTCACATACACTGATGGTGGAGGGTTCAAACCTGACTTGGGCCAGCTAAACAACAATGGCAACAACAACAAAATAAAATAGCCCAGGCGTTGCTGCAGGCACCTGTTGTCCCAGCTACTTGGGAGGCTGAGGCAGGAGAATCACATAAGCCTAAGAGTTTGAGGTCGCTGTGAGCTGTGATGCCATGGTGCTCTACCCAGGGTGATAATTTGAGACTCTGTCTCAAAAAAAAAGTAAAAAAAAAAGGAAACTCTGGGGCGGTGCCTGTGGCTCAGTCAGTAAGGCACGGGCCCTATATACCGAGGGTGGTGGGTTCAAACCCAGCACCAGTGAATTGCAACAAAAAAATAGCCAGGCGTTGTGGCAGGCACCTCTGGTCTCAGCTACTCTGGAGGCTGAGGCAAGAGAATCTACTAAGTCCAGGAGGTGGAGGTAGAGTGACGCCATGCACTTTACCAAGGGTGATAAAGTGAGACTCTGTCTCTACAAAAAGAAAAGAAAGGAAACTCTGAGAAAATAAATAGCAAAGGATATTAACAAATGCAAGATCATACCATGCTCATGACTGGGAAGAGTTGATATTGTTAAAATGAGTTGAGTCTTAATTAACACATGTGAGAAACAGAACTTGAGGCCAAGTGGAAAAAATGTTTAAAAAGGGCCAGCAGAACTATCAGACTATTGTTGTGGAACACAGATGGTGTCTTTATTTTCTGCTGTTATTACAAAATACCACATACTGCATAATTTTTAAAGAAAAGAAATTTATTTAGCTCATGGTTCCAGAGCCCAAAAAGTATTGAGGTTCTGGGTCTGGTGAGGGCCTTATTGCTGCATCACAGAATGAAAGAAGGTCAAAAGAGCACATGAGACAAAGAGAGAGAGCAACGAAGCCAAATTTACCCTTTTGGCAGAGTCCCACTCCTCCTTAAACAACATTAACCTATTTGCAAGGACAGAGCCTTCAGGATTTAATCACCTCTTAAGGGTCCCACCTCACAATACTGTTACAATGGCAATTAAATTTCTGCAGTTTTGTGGAGGACTTGAATATTCTATCATAAGGTGAGAAATATGTCATGTTCACATAAGCCAGAGTGCAAAAACCTAATAATAATGAAGTAATGTGTAAAATATTCACACATTGCCACTATAGAAAACAAAAATTAATTTAACAACAGACTGCTCTGTCCCTGCATAGAAAATGTTAGACACAAGACTTAAAAGGATAAATTTGATTCCATGTACTTACATTAAGGCATCCCAAAATAAACCTCAATTATTTGGGAGAACACAAAAATATCCAGCAATCAAAAATGTAAAATTCAATATATCTTGTATTATAAATAATTTTTTATGAATGTAAAGAAGAAGAAAATATAATCCATAAGAATGATGCAGATATTTCAACAGAAACAAAATAAAAAATGATAAAAATAATAGATTCAGTGGACAAGAACAGTAAGAGTTTATGTAATTATATTCCTTAATTCCAAAATATAATTATATGACTATATTATGAACTTTATGTTCAAAAAGGTTAGACAAAATCATTAGCATGTTAAGGAGATAAAAATTATATCCTTGTTAAGAGAAAAAATAAAATTTATGAAAAAAATACAAAAATATCAGAAATATATACAAAAATCAAAAATTTGATAAGATTAATATACATTTGAGATTAGATGCTATAAAACCGAAGATAAATGAATTTGCAGACATAACAGTGGAAACTTCTCAAAAAAGATAAAAAGACTTAAGGAAAAAAAATCAGTGGATTGGGTTTCATGTTGAATTGGCCATACCATAAGTCTAACTGTCATCACTGAAATAGAAAAGAATACAAAATATTGAAATAAAATACATCAATTTCTTTTTAAATATGATGAAGACAAAACCCTTGGATGTAAAAAACTTTAACAGTTACAAATGAAAATAAAGATGAAGTCATCTATACCAAGGTCTATCATAATTAAAAATCTAAATAAAAAAGGTGAAAAGAGTGAAAAATAGAAAACCTTAAAAAGAAAAGAGCCAGAGAAAGTCACTTACATACAGGGAAAAAGATTTAATTAGACCAGACTTTTTATTAAAAGCTTGTAAGAACTAAAACAGAAACAATGCAATTAAATTTCTAAAAGGAAGGGTGAAGTGGCATAAAGGCAATATAGAATTCTGTCTTAGCAAAATTATATTTCAAAAATGAAGGATAAATAAAAGCAAAGATGTCAAAGATACTTCAGTTACTATTTTTATATCACTTTCAGTGATAGTTGTCCATTTAGTGAAAAAATAATAACAATATATTTTCAGGCTTTATTACATAGGTATTAAAAATAGTAATGCTTAAGATTGGCCAGGAAAATACATGACAAAATTGAATCATATATAATCCTTATAGTAAGAAAAGAGGGAATAGAAATCAATGGACAGATAGAAGAAAGAGAAAGCAAACATTTGCGAAGAGATTTTAAAAATAGACTTATCAATAATAAAATTAAATTTAACAGGTCTAAACTTTTTAATGAAAGGTAGAAATCATCACATGAATATCCAATTCTGTGGTGGCTACAGGAAAATTTATGGTAGTTCTAAAAGTGACAGAATGGCCAAAAGCAATGTTAATTCTAAACCAATAATACCTGAGCAGTGACGGAATATCTATCTGATTTTAAAAGATTTTAGAAATAATATTTTCAGGGATAATGGAGCTATCTCATTATAATAAAAAGGTTAATGAAAATCAAAGTATGCAGAAGAAAGGAAATGATAAAATAGAAAAATAGAACATGAAACAGTACCCTAAAAAATTAATGAAACCAAAAGTTGCTTCTGTGAGAATAGTAAAATTTTTTTAATTTTTTTTATTGTCTTTATTATTAAATCATACCTGTGTACAACAGTGCAATCAGGGGTACAATGTGCTGGTTTCATATACTATCTGAACTATTTTCTTTCTTTTTTTTTTATAATTTTATTGAATCATAATTCTGTACATTGGTGCAATCATAGGGCACGATTCATATACATTCAGAAATGTTTTGATCGTACTGTTACAGATAGCCTTCATGGCATTTTCTTGATCACTATATA
>CAUYON010003104.1:0-23702 GCA_963573935.1 Arctocebus calabarensis | reverse complement strand
TGGGGTGGTGGGGACTGCAGGGTGGGGTGATCATGACTGCACGGTGGGGTGGTCGGGTCTGCAGGGTGGGGTGGTGGAGCCTGCAGGGTGGAGTGGTCGGACCTGCAGAGTGGGGTGGTCGGGCCTGCAGGGTGGGTGGTCGGGTCTGCACTGTGGGGTGGTCAGTTCTGCACTGTGGGTTGGTGGGGTCTGCACTGTGGGGTGGTGGGGTCTGCAGAGTGGGGTGGTCAGGCCTGTACAGTAGGGTGGGGTCTGCTTTGGGAAGGCCTGCAGGGTGGGGTGGTCGGGACTGCACTGTGGGCTGGTCGGGCCTGCAGGGTGGGGTGGTTGGGCCTACATGATGGGGTGGTGGAGCCTGCAGGGTGAGGTGGTCAGGACTGCACTGTGGGGTACTGGAGCCTGCACGGTGGGGTGGTCGGGCCTGCAGGGTGGGGTGGTCAGGACTGCACTGTGGGTTGGTGGGGTCTGCACTGTGGGTTGGTGGGGTCTGCACTGTGGGGTGGTGGGGTCTGCAGAGTGGGGTGGTCGGGCCTGTACAGTAGGGTGGGGCCTATTTTGGGGAGTCCCTATGTTCTTCTATCTCCAAGAGTCAGTTGGGGGGTGGGTTTAATTCCTTCTTTAATTCTAAAGCCTCTGAAACCATGAAGATCTTTTTAAAATTTTCTTTACCTTAGTGAATAATTGTTTCTCGTTTTTTAATTTTTTACACCATAGATATATGCCATTTTCACTTGTCAGTTAGACTTTCTCTATTTGGGCTCTTTCCCTGTCTCCTTCATTTTTTGCTAAGTACAATAACCCAGGTGAAAATTAGTTGTCTTGATGTATTATCTACAATCAAGTCTAATACAGGGATTCCTCAGGTTACAGACAAGATAAGTTCCTGAGAACCTCATTAGTTGGATTTGTATGTAGCTTGGACCACAGTGTATATGAGCAGTGTACATACAGTGGCAATAATAATAACAACAACACTATTAAGGCTCCTATGTGGTGGTAATAATGCAATATAATATTGTAATAATAACACCCCTGTACTGTAATAAGTTAAAAAAGTTATTGTGCTCTTTCTTTTAAACAAACTGAACATAAGAAATTCTTCCAAAAAGTTCAGATAGGAATAATTTCAAAAAAGAATATTAACGGTTATGCTCAGCTATTGTTGCATCGACGTCTTACTGGAAGGGGCCTTTCTGAGTGGAGATGGGGGCTGCCGTTCATGGGGAGGTGATGGTGGAGATGGTGCTGGAGAAGGGAAGGGGGCCGGAAAGGCAGGGTTCGATTCTGTTGCTGGAGGAGGAGAGCTCACCACGGATGTCAGACGCTTGTTTTCCTGAGAACTGTATCTCAGCTTGTTAGGGCAGCTGCTTTCTTTTTCCTGTAAACGGCCTTGTAGCTGCTGCTGTTTGCACGGCAAACCTCTGTAAACCCCTTGGTGTTAGGATCTTGCTCCCCACGCTTGGAAAATCCTGCTTCAGTGAGACAAAAAGCTTCAGCTAATTCTTTCATCATAAACTGTCCTGGCTCTGGATCCTCTGGTTCTTCCTGTGCTTGTGTTTCTATCAGCGGCTTCTCTGTGACACCAGCCGCCAGTGCAGCAATGCTAAATCAAGGCACTGCTTATGTCATGTGGGTTTATTCACACATGTGGAAGAAACTAGTTCCGGATTATTAATTTAATTGTTTAATTATAGACTGTCCTTATGGGGAGTCTTGGGAGCCCAATCGTAAGAGCAGAACACCGTAATTTGGGTCATCTGTAATCCAGAGACTTCCTGTCCACGTGTGGGCTGTGTGAACCACCTCGGTGATGCACCATGATGACGTTTTGCCATCCTCTTCCTACTGTCATTTACAAATATGACATATATTTATATCTTGCTGGGTGCTGGGCATTGTGTAAGGTGCTGGCAATACTGTTGTAAACAGAAGAGACACAACCCTTGCTCTTAGGAGGCTCGCACTGTAACCCTGAAGATAGTCATAACTGCCACAGTAATTTTTTTTTTTCCTTTGGGCACAGGAAAGAAAAATTGTCTGCAGGAGCTTGGGGAGGGGAACCCAAAGGCAGTGGGAGTTTCAGTGAAGATGGGAAATTTCAGTTGAGTAAGATTTTCAACAGGAGAAGTAAGACTGATGTAGAAAAATTATATCATAGGTAGTAGAAAATGTCAAGAAATAAGAAACTATATATTGATAGAAATTTTAAGCAAATGAAAGAATTCTGCCCTAGCTGGAGTACAAACAGTGAGAGGAGAATACGTACTGCATTTCGGTTGTTTATAAGGTGCGGCTAAGAGAACCTGTTGAACACTATGGGATCTCTATGGGTCCATAGGGCTGGAACAGATAATTCTGTTAATTCACCTTTTTATTTAGTGAAGTGTTTAAAAATTACAATGGTTTATTTAAAGTAATGGACAATTGTATAATTTGAAAGAAAAGTTTTAAATGGACAAGTTTCTCTATGATTCTCAATTAGCAATGTGTATTTTATTTTTAGGTTTCTTTCCCCGTTACTTACTCTGAGTTGTTTCACCATCTCACTTTCTCTGGCCATAGGTGGCCCTTCATTCCTAGAACTTGAAATGGGGGCCACCGTACTCACTTCTTCTGCTGCTTCTAGGGTATTACGGTGAAGAAGAGAGGAAGATGATTTTTGCATGTCCATCAATTTTAGACTCTTTGCATCTTTAAGTTTTCCAATTTGCGTTTTTAACTCACCTTTCTCATTCTTTAACTTGTCTTTACTAGACAGATATGAGATGGATCCTACTTTGCAATTGTAAGTTGAATTGGTAGATTAACACAGTGGATACTGTCTGTATGTGGCATGGCTGTGAGGCAAGTCATTTGGCATTGACTACGCTAGGCAGGTAGTCAAAGTGGCTGCGTGCCTGGATTTGCAACTGAGTATGAACCCTGTAAAATTGATTTTGTTGCATCGATATTATCTGACAGTTATTTCAATGTATGTCTCCAAATCCTTCAAATTTAAACAAGTAGCCATTTTATTAGTTTATAAATCAATAAAAAAAGAAAAAGAACTGGGAGCTTACTGTAATTGAGCGTGATACCAACAATCATACAAATGATATCTGGTCTCAATTTCAGTTACTAATCGTATTATACCAAAGTGTGGACTGGACTCAATCTACATTTAACTGAATTAAGGTGAAGTGTGGTTCAGTGAGAAATCATGGGAATGTTTAAAACAAAAATATGAGAAAAATATTAGATGAGGGCATTCTTGTACTTTCTAGAAGAAACCAGGAAGACTGATTAAAATGAAAGATAAGACTGTCGGTTGAATAGACACTGGGGCAAAGAAGGGAGGTACTTTTAGACAGATCAGAAAAATTCAAGTTTCAACTCAAAGTGAACCAAACTAACTGCTAAAGCTCAGGAGAAATAAATATTTGGTAATTGATCTGCACCAGTATTAAAAGTGGATTGGAGCCTAGAGGTAAATAAAGTCTTCCCCAAATGAGAAATCTTGCTAAAAATATATATTTACTTAAGTCTTCACTAAGTAAATGTGTGAAAATGTGTAATTTTGCTATTGCTGCATGAGCCATGGCAACATTGGTCAGATAATTTGATGTTTTCCTAAATACTGATCAACCTAAACTGAAACAAATTTAAACTAATTAAGCCAGTTTTAGGGAGCTGTGGTTGAAGGATAAGTAAGAATCTTCAAAGATTGTTTTTAAATGAATTTCGAGGCATTCACACAGCATTCCATTTTGTGAGTTCGGAAATTACCAGATGTGGATAACTAAACCCTGAGAGCAGGTGCATGTGCAGGACTGTGGATGCCTCTTGTGTTAGAATGGGAACAAGCAGTCTGCGCCATGGTCTTCGTTTCTGCGCAGAATATGGTAGGCATCCATAAGCTGGCACCCACTGTTTCTACTTGTGTCTCCCATTGTGCTTTCCATGGTATTGAACAGTAAATGATCACTCAAAAATATATTTACATTAATCAACCTTGTGCTTTATACTTCATAAAAGGAGATGACATATCAGATATCACAATCTATTGAAACTCTGAGTCTGTGGCTTTCAATGGTGAAGCTATTTCTAGCAATGAATAGTCATCAGGATTTTAATAGGTTCTATCTTTTTAGCAGGTGGTATCTGTGACAATTCTTTACCTCTATTTTAAATGTAGTAATTCATCTCCTCACTGTAAAAATGCCATGCACCTGGATAAGAAGTATCTCAGTCGTGATGGAAGCATTTATACCTTCATTCTGCGAATATTTGTTGAACGCCAGCTGTGTATCCTCTTTGAATGTGAGTTGTGGCTCAACTTGACAATGACCACCAGTTCTATCAGGTTCTGTCATTTGGTCTCTTAAGGCCTTGACCATGGTGTGTTATCAGAAATGAAAACAGTGTTGCACAATGACTGCTATTTTTATGTCTGTACACGGCAAGCCCTGAGGACTTGGGTGGACCGAGATGAGCAAAATAGGTATTGAACTTTGTCTCCAAATTTCCCTGGGAATAATTTTTTAATCCTCTCTTCTAATCCCCACTAGAATATTTCCTGAAACTGAAATTGTGTTTTATTTCCCTCAGTTTAAGTCTTTTGTAGGAAAAGATGTTGTCACTAATAAAGGAAGTTCTGATGATAATATTTATACTTGGTGTGATCAAGTAGAACAAAATATTGCACCAGTGAAGAACTGGGTGGGGGGGACCTGAAGTAGTGCCTCCTTGAGAGCAGGGGTGGAGCTGTTTTCCTCCATCTGAGGTGACACATGGCCGCAGGCTGTGGGACTATGATCCACAGAGCTCCCAGGGACAGCTGACGGTGCGTGTGGAGACAGCCCTTATCGGCTGTGTTCAGGGATGTGCTACATGATGTTGGCAGCATTTTTCCTGCTTCTGTGTTTGCTAAAGTTGGTGTCATTCTTATTAAATCAGAGCCGAGGATGGTGTGTCACATTCCCACAGGACAGCTGGCAGGGGGAGGGTGGCATTTTAAGGACTGACTCACTTTGTATAATAACGGTGCTTGACTCCAGCTGCGCTTCCGGTGTCCCTTCCTTCCTCCTGAGGATCCCCCTTCCCACACGGCTCTGGTTGCCGTGGCGCTGTTGGAGGGATTTTGTTCCTCCTGGTCACCCTTCTCTGACTAACCCTGTTTACTTCTGTGCCCACTGGCCGTGCTCCTGAGTCCTAAACACGGATGCTCTTCCCGGGTTACCTCAGCTTCCGTTCAGCCTGTCTCTAACTTCACCCACCTCGCTGTCTCAGACTCCCGAGGAGTTTAGTAGACTGATCTTCAGATTACTGTCAAATCTGTTTTTAACCCTTGGCACTTTCTTGGACGTAAGACCATTTGCACGTGGTGTGATGTATTTTCACCTGGACGCTCCCAAACACCTCAAATTCCACACGTCTTGCGCCACACGCATACATTTCATCGACCCAGCTGCAGAACCTGGGGTAACGGCTGGCCTCGCTTCCTTTTCAACAGTGCTGCAAATCTGGATTTCAAGATTTATGGGCTTTCTTGCTTCATGTCCACTGTTACTCATCCCTAGTTTAGATTCTTTCTTACTTTGCATTTAACATGGCGCATGGCCTCGCCGATGTAAGAGCCCTCTTCTGCCCCTTTCTCAGAGAGGAGAGAAAGGCCATGGAGATTTTACAGAGGTCACGAGGACGGGGTCTTGGTCACACAGTGTTAGAGGACTGAACTCGGAAGGGACTGAGAAATGACGATGCCCCTGCCCCAGTGTTAGAGGAACAAAAAGCCAGAGAATAGGCCTGTCAGTAGACGCTCACAGGGGCCTCCCAGGGCTGGCGCTCAGTCTCCTAGTCTGCTGGGAGGCTGAGTGACTGTCGGTGAGGTGCTTACAGCAAGGTAAACGCCTTCCCCTTCCTCTCATTTCCCAGCCTCCTTTTAATATTTAACTTACAATAAGTTAAATTATAAGTTATGAAGTATTAATTTAGAATGAGCTAAATTGCACAGTTAACCACAAAAATACAAACATATAAGGTATACCAGGGAGGTGAAGAATGAAGGGGGAACAACAATACTTATTATGGATGCATACACACACCTATCTATGCTGTATTTATGTAAGGGCAACAAGGATTCATTAAATAGATTTCTTCATAATATGTCTTTTCTAAACCCATCTTCTGTTACTTTTCCTTCAGCCATAATCTCAGTTTGGAGGGGCTTAATTTTTTTTACTATACAGGGTGACCCAGATCTTCATTCTCGCAAGCCTTGAATACTCAGTAGCCCAATCTTTATTGGTTTGCCATCATTTTCAATTAACTTTTATTATTAGAGATGGAAATGCTGGGAGGTGCCACAGGTGTCCCCTGTATATCAGATCCATTTCTCACGGTCACTGCCGTGTGCCCATGTGTTAGCGATCCATTCCTCCCCACCCCCAGTGCCCAGATCCAGCCAACACGGCAAGGCTTTTTCTCATTAGTTCAGCATTCAGTGAGCTCAAAATGGCCAGGCAGCAGTCCCAACTTTTAATAAATGGGCCATTTCTCTGTGTCCTCTGATGGAAACCCATGCTTTAGGTGCTAAAACACCTAAACCATCAGATCCTGGCATTCAGAAGACAGAACTCACTCATGCTGTGAATGGGTTGTTAGGTAGGATCGTGACAGCAGTCACTCCTCCTTCCACCTCTTGCTCCTCAGCATGGTTTTTGGCTGTGAGAGAAATGGCACCATGTATTGCCCCAGGTTCAGAACACAGCTTAGAGCTCCACCAGATAGAGCCCAGCCTTCCCCAGTGTTACTGCCAACTAGGACCACAACTAAGGATTGGCTAGGTCAGTCAGCATTCCATCAGGCCAGCTGCTTCTGGGTGACCTCCTAATAGGAGAATAGTCAGTGGACGTGAGCCCACTGCCATCCTCCTTGTGCAGTGACTGAGTCATTATTCAGATGCAAAGGGTGTGAACACCAGAGAGTGAGTAGGACACTCTGGGAATCTGCCTCCGTCAATGCTGCCCCAACCATGCAAGACGAGAAAGGTGAACCCATATCCAGAATCAGTATCTCTTCCAGTAATGACAACTTGCTGGACTCCTGTGCAATGGAAGGATCCAGGTAATTGGCCTGCTCCTGTGAGGCCCTATTGGGTGCTTAGCGCCCGCTTCCGCTGTGGACAGGTGAGCGCTCAGGAGTGCTGGCGGCCAGTCATCCTTGGTGAGGGGCTGAGAAATGGGGCTCACTTGCATCCACAGGGCCAGTCTCTTGCTGACCTGACAGCTGAGGGCCTCCATGGCAGTGAATGCCTATTAGTGAGCATTTATATGGGATACAGGAACCTATACTTGAGATCCAGTCTTGAAGTTCCATTGAATGCTTTATTTTCAACCTTTTAATCCCATTATCTTCAGGCCACTGACCATCAGTGATTGCTAAATAACCATTATTCTCTATGCTCCTTTCTCTGTCTTGACCAAGTGAACAAATGCTGCTACCATTTCATTTACAATCAATATTTAGTGATAGGATATTATCCTGAATTATCTGTGAATAAATCCTGATGTTTTTTCCTCCTATGTCATTTGGTCATAAGTTTTTCTTCCATGAGTCCACAGGTGTGACCTGACATGGGCACATGGTGCAACAATTTAGATCTCATCCTGTTTAGCATGGGCAGCTCATGTCACACGGTCTGTTGACATTCATATGATCAGGTGTTGGGTCTGTGTCCAGGATACAGCAGCCAGCCACAGCATCGCCTCTGCTTGTCATAGGCACTTAAAGTGGCTTTTAAGGCCCACCTGGCAAAGCAGCTTGTGCCGTAAGCTGAATCTGCTGTAGTCTTATCTCACTCAAGGCTCCAGTCAAAACTGCTTGTCTTATAAATGTGTGGGAGCAGTGCAAGTAAAATACAAACCCAAAGAGGCCACCAAGTTTTGTACCTCATTTATAATTGTCAGCATTGCAATGTCCAGCAACTCACCTTCTCGCTTGGCGGGTATATCCTGACATTCTCAGAACCATTCAATCCAAGACCTTCACTGAAATGATGTTCCCTAAATTTTCATGAGCTTTAGGTTTCACCGGCCAGCATATATCTCAGTGAAACATTACGTACTTGTTGTTCATCTTGTCCCGCCAGTCTATGTTGTCTGTCATGAGCCTGAGGGAAAGGTGACCAACATGTCTGCAGATGTCCTCATGGCAGAGCCGAGAGAAATGACGGTATCGTGTGGGCCCTTCCAGGTGGAAGCAAGTGGCCTTTGGGGGTCCTTCAAAATTAGTGTAAAATAATTTGCCTTCTCAAAAGGTTTAACCCAGATTCCAGGGCAGTGTTTGCTACTCCAGTAAAGCTGTGATATCTGAATTACTACCTAAATAGATTATGGTAATTCAGATTCGTCCTCCACGGCTAGCTACTTTATGCCTGGGTCGAAAAATGCAGTTCAATGAGTAGGTAATCAGAAAGTAAGACGTGTGTTTTCCAGTTGTGGTATAGATGCTCATCTTTGCCGTTCCTCTAGCAGTCAGTGTGCCCTGGCAGGGAGGAAATGTTTCTGGAACTGCTTCTTGGCTCTGGCTTATTACCCCTCACACCCACGGCAGAGAGACAGGTCGGAATTCTGCCAGTTGTTGAATGTGTGTGTTCCAGTTACATATTCAGTTATATACTTCTCCAGTGAGAAATAACCAATGTTGGTTTTCTGGACCCCCTGAAACCAATGAGAAAGAGACCTGGGCCATACTCAGTTATCACCCTTAACATAAGCCTCCACTTTGGTGACCAAATGGAGTTTTGTATACCTTTTCAATTCAGAGCCAACGATTTTTGGCAGAAGTATTTGTTTCCTTTATCCCAGCTTGCAGCCCTCCTATCATGTGGAACAGGACCCTCTGGGGATGTCTAACAGGAGAATTTACTATGATTGACTAGGAAGAAGGGCCGATGAAGCCAGCGCCTCACATGACCAGGTCCTTGCAGTGTTTACCTGTGATGGTAGGAATCACGATGATAAGAAATATGGGAACAAATCTGGGAAGCCAAAAGAAAAAACCACAAGCTCTGGATATGTTAAAAAAAAAAAAACAAAACATCCCAGAGAACTTCTATTAGTTCTGTTAGCCTTGCCTGAAAGACTAACAATTATTTTTCCTCTTGTAGCCATAGGGCTAACTTACGGAAAATCATATCCAAAATATTACAGAATTACAAGGTGTGTGAAAGTTAGGATGTTGACTGGCAAGATGTTGGACTCTGAGACTCGGCGTGCCTCATAGGTGGATTCAGACACAGCCGATTTCACCTCCCAGATGGCTCTCATTTTCCTGGCCAGGGAAAGCAGCCGCCTCCTTTCTCTGCCCTTTTGCTTGAAGACCTGGTTGCTCCTGGCTCTGTTGAGGGACAAGGTAAACTGGTTCTGGGAGTGCCAGAAGAAGCTAGAGGTGAGAAGCACAGCTGCTTGTGGGACACAGAGCCTCCCATTCTGGGACACGTCCACTGCTGTGGTACTGTTCACACGAACAGCAGGCAGATGGGAATAGGAAGCTCGTTTTCTTGTCTGCATTTGGACCCTGCCTGCTGTTGGCTGGCGCTCACAGTCAAGCTGGCACGGGATTCTGGGAAAAGTAGTTTGCATAACTGTGTCTGCAGCCTCTGAGCAGAATGTGGAAGCATGAGTTGGGAATTGAGAGAAAATACATAAATACATAAATATACGACAACCCTGCTCAACCTTTAGGCACAACGGGTTGGTTGGCAGCTTATTCATGGAACGTGCCTTGATCATTACCAGGCACCCTGACTTAGAGACCTGTAGGCTTTGTGCCAGTTATAGCTCCACCAAGCACTCCTGCAGCTCTTTGGAGTCAAGTCTGTCAGTATTTTCTCATAACTGCTAGAGTAACTTCCCTGGAGGAGGCAGTCTAAGAAGAATGCCTTTATCTTAGGGCCTACCAGCATACACAGCACAACACAACTTGGTCAAAGGAAATAGTCTTTCCTGAAGTAGAAATTCAGCCTCCCTTACTACCATGATGCCTGTCTGATTGATTTGGTTCACTCTCCTTTCTGTCCCATACCCAGAAGGTGTCCTTCATCTCAGACTGACATTCTGAACAAGTGTGCTCTTGGTCAAAAATGCAATAGAGAGAGCTGTCGAAAAAATGGAAAAATGTAATAAAATGCAGCAAAATGAATCTCTCACAATAATTAGAGAAGCAGGGCAGTACCTGTGGCTCAAAGAATAGGGCGCTGGCCCCATATACTGAAGGTGGTGGGTTCTGGCCTTGCCAAAAACTGCAAAAAAAAAAAAAAAAAAACAACCAATAATAATAATTAGAGAATCAACCCTGTGTGTGCCTATACTGGGAGCCACCCAGATGAGAAGATTACCCGCATATTCAGAGGACAGGACACTACTGTGAGTGTGATGCTAATGCAAAGTGTTGGTTATAGGAGCTCTATGATGGTGAGAGAAGCTTAGGCTTTTTGGGAGGGGTAGGGGATGATTGGGAGTAAGGCACTTGTTACTTCATAAATGAAACAAAAATGAAGTGCCCTTTTAGTTGTGGTTGGTTTTATTTTCTTTAAAAGGGCATCTGTTACTTTTTTAAAAAATAATTTATCATTGGCCAATTTCAAGTTTGGACCCTAGGGTCTCTTGCTTAACATTGACTAGGAGCCACAGTATTATTTATAGCTGCCATTTGTTTACAAAAAAAGAAGTAAATACATTCATATATAATCATAGAAATTAGAGGGAAGTTTTAATAGAAAAAATATAGTTTGCCCTAAGCTGCAATGTTTATTTCCTTTTGGGGTGACCATATAAACATTTGTAATTTGAAATTTAAATGAAAATGTTTATCTTTTTTGAAAGAATATTGTATTTAGATCATTGGATACTAAAATTTAAAAGAGAATCACATTGAACACATTTCTATGAAAAAGTCAAGTCCAGTATGATTCCTTGCCCTCAGGTATTACCCTGTCATAAAGGGAGTTTTCCTTATGTTTACACAGGAATGACAGCGGGTGTTTGTCCCCAGGCATAGAGGTTAAAGGCCTGAGTACCCTCCTGGCCTCCAAGAGGGCAGAGCTTGTGTTGGGTTCCTCCCTGAGGCCCTCGTTCCTACAAACCCACCTTAGTGTGAAGGGATCAGGCTGCAAGGAAGAGAGAGGGCAGGTTCTGACATGGTCTCAGGAGCTCTTCTAGGGGAGGCTGGGAGCACAGACCGTCTTTAGGGGCTTGGTGTATAGCTTCATCCCAGTTTTCCTCGCCTATGGAGAATGATTTGGCTCGGAAATTCACAGGCCTTTCTCATGTCTCACACTTTCACCTTTACTGTAGTTCATAAGCCTGGGTGCAGAGAGAGGGCTTTACAGGGGGTCTGAGATGCATTTTACCCCAAGTGAGGGCCCACGCCTATGAGACATTGAACCTGTGGTAGCCCGCTGGGCATCTCATCCAGAATGGGGCTCCTCCCTGAAGTCACATAACTTTCTCTAGAATTTCCAGACGTAAAATCATTTATGTGCTCGTTTTTCATTATGCATTTTAAGCCTGACCTTCTCTCCACGCCCCTTTTAAGAAATCTTTTCTTTGTCTGCTTTTGTGTTTATGACTTGAAGTAATTTTTATGTCACTGTGAATTATAGCTGTTTCCCATAGTGATTTACATTTTTATGTGTTACTCAGAAGCTATCCTGGACAGTTTGATAGAACATTCTTCATTGAGCTGAAACTCTGCCTTCTGCCCTGTTATCTTATGAACTTTGGAATGGATGTAGTCATTCAATTCCTAAAATATCCTCCAATCCCTCCCCAATGTATTACAGAAGAAAATACCCAGCCCTTGATTTCTTATTTTGGATCTTTGCAGCCTGATGCAAAGTTTTACTTTCCAGTATTTGCCCAATTTCACTTACCTCACACTATTTAAACCCCCCCTTTCTCTACCCTTGTGAACCCCATCAGTGCCTGTGCACCCCTTTGCACCTTCACTGTTTATGATGCTTGCTGCTCTGTGCTTCCTACTTTGGCCTGGCCAGACGGTGAGCACCTTGCAGGGAGCTATCTTAGCTCTGAGCCCATAGTGACTTATGATACTGCTGGGCACACGGTACATGCTCAGTCTGACTATGTAGCAGAAAAACACATTTCATGAACTAGCAAAGGCCCTGAGCCCCCTTTCTTGAGACCCAACAAATGGTACCAGATTGGACTGTACCCGAGTGCAGAGGGCATGACAGAAAGCCAGTGGCAAGGGCTGAGGCTACCTTCTTTTCCCCACATACATCTTTATCATGACTTCCCTTTCCTAGAGAGCTGCTTCATGCCAGAACAATGAAGCAGAAATTGATCAGCCCTTGAGACTCATATCTGGCAGTAAATAAGTGAGATTTGGGGCACTCAGGCAGGAACTGTTTACTGGCTATGATCAAAGGAAGGCACGTGAACTTTTCTGTATATTTAATTAAGTCACATTCTACCAGATCATTATTTGGCCTGCAGTTTATTAATCAAATTATACCCCATGGAATTAGTCTTAAAAGCCTGATAAATCAAGTAAATTGAAATATTTGGTGCTTATTCACAATGATTATGTATCCATACCTCCTCTCAAGGGCGATGTGTCAGGGTATGAAAGTTGCTGAAGGGTGAATTACACAAACAAGGAGAGTTTCTTATTTTTCTGAAGTCCTATGTATATCTTTTAAAGCATGAAGAGTGGGCAGTGGCCCTGTAAATTGTTGAGTAGCTTTTTATAGAGACAGGAAGTAAAATATCTCCGAATTCTCAGTGGAAAAAAGATACTGTGTAGAGTGTATTTTAAACTCAGAAATAAATAGATTGCTTCAATAAATCCCCTTAGCTAGTGCTATTGATACCTGCGGCACCAAAGGCTTTGGGTCCTTAGTGAGATTACTCTGCTACCCAGTCAAAGCTGGGCAGTGGGGGGCTCCACATGCTCACTTTGGTCTTGTTCCAGAGCCATCTCCACTCTCTTGGGACACTTGGAAGTTGATTTTTCATGGGCTTATATGATTTGCTGACTACTCAAAGCCTCTAGTTTGGACAAAGCTCCTTGCAAACATCCATGGCTTTCCTTCTCTCAGATAATACTTGGAAAATATTTTAAAATCTCATTTGAGTTATTTGTAATGACAAATGTGTTAGTTACCAGCCCTGGAGTTTTGTAAAGTCTAGTACTTTAAGCAACAGGAGTCAGTATTTATATTTGATTTTCAGACATAAATCAAAGATCAGTGATGACAACTGCGTGTATTAGGACTGACAAGTTAGTGAACTTCTACCATGTGCTGATGTTGGCATCACTGTATAAACAGCTCAGTAAGGTTTCATGGCATTGGTATATCCGTGTTTCCCAGCCATGTTCATGTGAACGTATGGTGATATTTTGCGGAGTGGCTTTTATTATTATTGTTTCATCTTTTTGTGTGCCATAGAGAGAATGTTCGAGCTTGAATTAGAGCAATGAAGAAACATTAAATTTCTTGTTAAACTTGGCAAGAGTGGAAGTGAAGTCTTGGCGCCATAGCATAGAGGTTATGGCGCTGGCCACATACACTGAGGCTGGCGGGTTTGAACCCAGCCTGGGCGAGCTAAACAACAATGACAACTGCAACAAAAAAATAGCTGGGCATTGTGGCATGTGCCTGTAGTCCCAGCTACTTGAGAGTCTGAGGCAAGAGAATCACTTAAGCCCAAGAGTTGGAAGTTGCTGTGAGCTACGATGCTATGGCACTCTACCGAGGGTGATGTAACAAAACACCGTCTCAAAACAAACAAACAAAAAAGAGTGGAGTGAAATCAGGAACATGTTCATCCAAGTTTATGAGGATAATGCCATGAAGAAAATGGCAGTGTACAAATGGATTAAATGTTTTTCTGAGGAGAGAGAAAGTGTCACGGATGAAGAGAAGTCAGGGCAGTCAGGGACAAGCAGAACTGATGAAAACTTTGCAAAAATTTGTCAAACTGTACCTCAAAATTGTCAGCTGACTGTGAGAAGCATAGCAGACCAAGTAAACATCAGTAGACAAACGGAAATTTTAACTGAAAATCTTGGCATGAGAAAGGTGTGGCTCTTGCATCGTGACAGTGCACCAGCTCACACAGCACTGTCACTGTCTGTGTGGAGGCTTTTATCCAGTAAACAAACAACTGTATTGGAGCACTCTCCCGACTCACCTGATCTGGCCTCCAGTGATTTTTTTCTTTACTCAAAGATAAAGGAAATATTTAAAAGAAGACATTTTGATGACAGTCAGGACATCAAGGGTAATATGACGACAGCTGTAATGGCCATATCAAAAAGAGTTTAAATAGCTTTGAAGCACGGACTAAGTGCAGCTTCCAAAGTAGAGTACCTGGAAGTCGACCATGGTGACGTTCAGCAGTGTGGGGTATTGCCCTTTTTCCAGGATGAGTTATGAACTCATCGTCGGAGCCTGTGTGTGTGTGCCTGTATAAACATGGTCTCACACATCCTGTGACAGCTGTGCTGAGCCTCCCTGTCCTCCGCTGATGACAGTGCTTGGATTCATATTTAGGTGGCAGGTAATTTAATTCATTTAGCACTTAAGAAGATTCTCTTTTCATATCTTATTTAATAACATAAATTCTGAAAAATGGTATCCTGGATAATATGTTGACTTCGTGGGAAAGGAGACATTACTTTCTAATGAAAAATCTTCTGTGAATGAGTCATAATTTCTTCAATATTCATTTATACTTGACTGCATTTTATAATGTTGAGCAGAATGTAATCATGCTTATGACCTTTCAGCCTTCTTTTAAATGAGGTATTTCTAAATGTAGTGTCTGCTCAGCAAGGACTTGGCATTCCATATGGCTTCATACATGGAAGTGGTCAGTTCCATACTTTACAGTTTCATCCCATCCTTTTATAGGAAGATGTCAGATTGTTTGTCCAAAAATTCCATGAGATTCATCTAACATTAACTTTAAACTGCATCACATTTATTTTAAACAATGAAATCAGTTCATTTGTTCTGAGGGGCAAGTAATATCCACTTAAGTGTGTTGGAAGAAAGAATTCCTATCCTTAAGGTGCTTATACCACAGTGTGGGAAAGACACAAATCCAAAGCAAACTGTGTATCTTAGTGATGACAAGGATATCTTCGGCCAAGTGATGCAAAAGTAAACTTAAATTCCTTTGTGACTTAAAATAGTTATTTTATCTTTTTTTATATGTAGACTACATATTTGAATGAGAATCTTCAAAAATGGCATGAAACCTTACATATTCTATGTGAAAAAAATTCTAGTAAGTACATTGACACGAATACTCTGTGATTTTTGTTTCTTAGCAAATCCTCTGCAAAAATCAGACTGGGATATCGTTTTCTACATGAAGAGAGTCGGTCTATAAGAATGTTACAATATTTAGCATAATGTTGGATTTATAAATGGGTTTTGAATGTCAAGTATTATTTGAAGATTGCTAATATCATTCATGGTTTGCCACCACCTATTCATATTTTCCAATGTAGAAATATGTTTTGTGTGGTACAAAATGTTAATGGATAAAAGTATTGAGGGTGTGGAGATAATTTGGCTTAAAAAGCAGAAAATTGGGGGCGGCGCCTGTGGCTCAAAGGAGTAGGGCGCCAGTCCCACATGCCAGAGGTGGCGGGTTCAAACCCAGCCCTGGCCTAAAACCGCAAAAAAAAAAAAAAAAAAAAAAAAAGGACAGAAAATTGGCTTAGATGCTATAAGTCTCTGATAATGCCTTGGCTACTGGTATTCTGGATGACTTTAATGGCTCATTTTGGTTCTCTAACTCTGGAACACACTTTCTGCTTTCAGAAACATTGGAACAGAACTTTGGATTCAATCATTGGTTGTAGAATTCTGTTGGGTTATGGAATTAGTAAGACTGGGAGGCCCCAGTGGAGAGAGCTAAAATGTAAAAACCCAGTAGACCAGAGGCTTGCCAACTGGGAAATGAGACTTCTTGTTTATTCTTTCTCTCTTATCACTCCAGCAAGATTTTTCTCCACCTTTTTTTTGAGAATTGTAAATCTGTAGAGAAGTTGAAAGGCCACTGCTTTCTATTTTGAGCCATTTGCCTTCCTCCTCACAGATACCCACACGCCCCAGACGTCCTGCATGTGCACATAATCACGAGATCAGTGTGAACCTCAGCATGTGAGTGTGTACTTCAGTGTGTGCGCATTTTGGTTGATTCAGAGTAAGTTGTAGATATCACACCACTTTTCTTGTTGTATTTCAGCATGCCTCTCCTAAGTACAAGTCATTCGTCACGTCCTCAGGCCTTTACCATGGCATCCGAGGCAGAGATGTGTCCACGATTCAGGGACATTTGTCCCCCAATTGTCTTTCTTGGAAGTTTTGTGTCCTTCCCCAGGCCAAAGTGAGGATCACTCACTGCGTTTGTGTGGTGGTGACAGCTCATGTCACGTCTCTTGAGTCTCAAATATAAAACCACTTTTTGCCTTTTATGACTGACATTTTGTGATGGCTTCTCTCCATTTGTTTTCTGGGAAGTCTCACAACCTGGATTTCTCCTGATGTTTTTCCTCATACTCACATTCAGGTTAATGTGTATGGCGAGGCTGGTTCCTAGACATTGTGTACCTCACATCACATCACATCAGCAGGCACAATGTGTCAACTCATCCATGACATTTGTGACTTTTTTTTAGTTTCTTATTTGAAGTGAAGTCTCTCCATGAGTTCATATTTGATCTCTCTCTTTCGAGGGGAGGCTTTCCCTTGTATGATTAATAAATAAAATGTGGCATCCTGCTTTGAGACCATGTACATACTCTATTCCCTGACAGTCTTTTTAAGGATTCATTTCTATTCTTGCCCAAATAAATTATTGCATTTTTTTATTGTGAAAAAAGGAGATCTACAGATATACAGATATATAGGAGTTTGTGTGCAATTTCAAATTGCAGTTTTTTTTAACTGCATGTAAGTTTTTTAAATTGCACACAAACTTTATGGACAACATTATTTAAAATTATATCTTTTTTTGGCATTTACTGTTTAGCATCCCACAGTGAGAACCCACATTACCAGAAGTACCATAATATGTTAACGTATTAAAGGTTTCAAAATTATGAAGTCCAAACTATAATCAAAATGACAAAGTTACAAACGGAGTTCAACATAGTGTTATTGAAACTGTGAGGGAGTTTCGGCCTCCATCCATTTTCTCACCACACGGGGCTCCAATTATTGAGACAAGGATTACCAAGGAATAAAGCAATGTTATCTTACAAAGGATGACATCAGAATGGGAGAAGCTACCTCAAATTCATCTCCCCAAGATAGGAGCCTTAAAGGAGGGGCCCTATGCCTGGGGGCATGTCCTGGTGTAATTAACAAGGTGGTTCTACTTGTTAGAACCTACCTCAGTGGTTCTGAACCTTCCTAATGCCACAGCCCTTTAATACAGTTCCTGTGGGTCACAACCCACAGATTGAGAACTGCTGAACTTGTGTTGGGGCAGGTTATGGGAATGGTGAACCAGCAGAACGTCTGCCCAGAAGCCTTCAGACTCGCAACTCCTTTATCTGCAGAAAATCCACCATTTCTGGGAAATGGTTCAAAGTATCAAGTAGTTAGATAGGGAGAAGATTATTAAAAACACACCCCAAAACATACAGGGATCATGGAAATTTTTTCATGGAGCCAGTTATAATATTAAATAAAGCATAAGATTTGTGGTAATATTTCTAGACAGCTTTGGTGAATGAGTCATAGTGCATAATTGGAATATGATGTTAGTTGAATTTGACAAGAGGAACAATGCTTGATTTAAGTGTGGCATCATTATGTACACTCAGATCTTGAGTAACATACACTAATATACACCTACAACACAGTACAGGGGAAGAATCTGACTCACAAGCAGCTGAGAAGTCAATAAATAAAGTAAGAAGCACTCTTTATACTCATATAAGTGCTTTTTGGATATTGGAAAGCACTTAATGAATAGTATCTGTAGAGAAGAAGCAGCTTGGCCCAGGCAGCCCCTTGTACTAACGTATTAGACTGTATGTGTCAGTGCCGGCTGTGGCACCCTGTCACCGCATGAGTACAAGCAGCTGGGAACACAGATTGAAAGTACAAATGCCTACAAGAGGAGGACTTCCAATATACCTGAAAGCCCTGAGCAACCTCTGCTGTGGCCTTTTATTGACGCATTATACAACAGGTGTGAGGGCCCACACACAAGAGCTACGAGCTTAATGATCACCACGTGCTCTTTCCCCATGGTCTTGACTCCCACCCTGCTGCTCCACGAATGTCCAATGTATAACACCCAGTCTGCTTGCTAACGAGCACCCAATCTGAACTCATTAACGCCTGCAGCTGCTTGAGGGCTTGTCTCGGGGCAGCCAAACATCTCCACGCTGCCTAGGAAATTGTCTGCTCCCAGTATCTCCCTCAAGACCCAGTGGCTCCTTCTATAAGCCTGGTGCTCTGTCTCCTACATGTAAGTAATAAACAGGGAGGTCTAACTTTAACCCTTAAATATTCATTAATAATTGGTGGAAACAAATACCCCATCTCTGCTGAGTGTACAGAGTCGACTCCGTTGGCCCCAGTCTGTCGCTCTCCTCTCATTGTCCAGTGTCTGAGGAGCCATAGCTGGTCCTTGGGGCCATTCCTGCCCCTGATGTCCTTCCTAGGGCTGCCTTGTGTCCTGACTCATTACTACTTGTAGAGAATCCAGAATGTCTGTATTTACAGCTTTCATCATCTGCTGCAAAGGCAGGTTGTATTTTCCAGTGAACTGTAAAATACCGATTTCTGCAGGGTGGCTTTCCCCTGTTTTTGTGCTCTCTGAGCTGTGTACCTTTCTTTATCCTAGTACTGTAGCTGTTGAGTTTTGTCTCTGCCGTGGCATTGAATATATCCAGTCTTCCCTGGACCATAACGTGAAGAATCACTTCTCAACAGTGTCTTCGTTTAAGAGAAGCCCTGTGCTACAGGAATTGTCCTCCATCCCCTTCCTGGCCTCTGCAGTAGGCTTACTGCCTGGTGGCCTTGGCTCATATTTAACCCCTTTACACCCACAATTCAATCACCTTGTTAGTATTAGTATATGGTAGTTGGAGATCTTTAGAGTCCTTTATAATTGTTTATTTTAAATATTCTGTGTTTTGAGTTCCTGCTACATTCCAGCTTCTGCTGTTGTTTTCACTGGGGTTGGTAGGAAACGTTTCATAAAATGTGTGATTTGCTAAAGAAAGAGTTTTTGAAATTTATTTCTGATTAAATATGGCTGATTATAGTAAATACGAACAGGAACTGGATGTAATATTTAGTTAAGTGGGTTTATTCCAAGTGCACTTGGTGACCCCAGATCACAGGCACAAGGAAGCCGCTGTCCCTCTAGAAGGCTCCCTGAGGAAGGGCTTCTATGGCCTGTCAAGGGCTGTGCCTTCCATCACACAGGTGTCCTCTGCACATGGAATCATTTGCAGATATTCCCAGCATTAAGCATGAGGAAGGAAGTGTGCACGTATTCAAACCATGTGGTGCTGTGATCAAATTCAACATAGGAGTTCCCAAAGAAAGGCATTTTAAATAGGCTGTCTTTAATTACCAGAGGAAAAAAGATGTGTGTGTATAACGAATAGCATATTAAAGAAGTATATAATGTGTAAATATCTATTTCTTTTCTTCTTCCTTCATCCTCCTTCTTCCCTTTGTAAATTAAGTTTTGGGCTTGGAACTTAGACACTACAGACTTTTAATTTAGCTTAAAAGTCAATGACTGATGTCTTTTTTGAGAAAACTGGAAACAGGAAGTGGAAAATGTTTATGGAAAAGTTGGACAGGATCCTTCAGAAATATGTTTGCCCACCTTAGTGGACACTCACACTTTGTGGTTTTCGCAGTAACTCCACACACAACTGTGTCCAAAGCCTGGTTCTTGGCAACAGGAGAAAACAAAATATAACAGCAGATTGAAGACAATTTAGCAATACAATAGTAACAACCTGCACTTCTCCTGGTCAGTACTGTAAAGTTGCTGACTTGGCCATGCTTTACTGCCTAAAATGATAAGCTTCTCTGTTCTCTCTCATTTAAAAGTAGTCATTTACTTTATAAAATACTCACTGCATGGGTCAACTTTTTTATTTAAGCAAGGAGTCTCATTGCCTCCTCAGGAATCACATTTGATAGAGAGTTATGAAAAATTGTTTAAATGAAAAACTATTTCCACCTTTTCTTCTAAATCTCCCCCTCAACTCTGAGACCGTTTCTTGAGTTGTGGAGAAGAGAGCCAAGCTGAATGATGCTGAGCTGTTCACACATGTTAAGGGACCAAACGCACAGGTAACTTGATGCAGGAGAACTCTTCCTAGTCTTCAGAATTCTGGAGAGTAAGCAGTGAGACCAAGCCCAGGCGGGCATTGCCTTCTCCCCTGTCTAGATTAGATGGTCAAGACCAGAGAACAGACCTCACTGTGCCCAGGTGCTGAGGGAAGACAGGATATGCCTGTAGCTCAGACTGCAGGGCAAGGTCACAGGCCTGCAGTGGAAGGGAGGTGATGGGGGCATGGTCCTCTGTCTAGAACGTGAGTGTTTTTTCCTTTCAGCGGACATTAAAAAATTACTTTGTGCTGTTAAAATATTATTTTGTGCAAATTTCCTGTGATTTGTGCAAAGTCCCAGAGAAATTAGGGTAGAATACTGAGCTTCTCCTAAATAAAATGAAGAGATAATTAAGGGAAATGTGTGGTGAGTGATTCAAAAAGCTTTCAAAAAATAGATTAAATAGAGTTGAAAATAGTTAGGTTGTTTCAGCTGCTTGCTTGTCTTACAATTTAAAATACCTTTAATTATAGAAGTAATTCACTCTTGCATGCTCCCTTTATAAAATAAAAAAGATCTACTTTCTCATCCCTCAGTCCTGTTCCCCAGAGTTAGACACTTGCAACCAATTCTTTCTTCAGTTCTGTGAGGGACTTTTATCATCAAGATGCTATTTACTGATTTATCAACTTTAAAATATGCCAGTTTCCCCGCCGTGAAAAACTCAGCATACTCCACCCCACTCCTCTTTCTAAGCTTGTTCCCACTTTATTTAATTTATCTGTTCGTCCACCCAGACTTCGTAGGAGCTGCCAGGATCTGAAACAAACATGATCTCTAATTTCTTGGAACTTTCACCTTCTTTCTTCATATAGTAATAAAGTACTTTACTACTTTGAATAATATGCACATATACTTTAACCGATAAAATTTGATGGTATCTATCAACTAGTCTTTTCCTAGGAGAAGGAAATGAGTCTGTCTGCATTTGCCATTGCTTCTCTTTTTTCCTTCATAAATTCTGTCCGTTGTACAGAATTACAGTTCTAAGATTCATATTCTAGGTACTATAATGTTTACCATATTTTCCCCATCATAGAGTTTCTAAAGATCTAAAACTGAGTACTGCCTATCAAGTCTGTCCTATGACTGGACCTATGAGGAAGAAATGATACTCTAGTGTTTGTTTTCCAACCTGTGCCAGTTGGTAATGATGTTCCAAATGTCTATATTAATAAAGAACATCAACTTGTAAAAATCCTACCATAGTTTAAGTTTGTTTTATCTTTGATTAAAATTCACATCTTTTTACAACTTTATGTTTTTCTCATAGAAAGTGACTTTTATTTTCCTTATTGATGGAGGAAACATATGCCTTCATATTGTAATTAAGAATATTTATGGTTTTAATCACAGAATTTGTTGTCACCAAATCTACTTTCTCCTTGAAGACAATATTTATGGACTCATCTGATTCCCTATCTTATTTCTATGTGTCACTTTTTATAGAGTCCTTAGTTCTGTTGTTTTTATTCTCTTCCACTCCCTTAATTTCTTATGTTTTGTTTAGGAACATCCTTGGGTAATTTCACTTTCCTACTGAATGTACCTAATGGGGAAACATCCAGATATGTGCTATTCCTTCTCTGATTGTCCCCCTGCTCCCTACCTCCCAAGAAGAGTAACAGAGACAATGGGCTGAGCAGCCCCCTCTGATCTGGGCAGCGTGTGCAGACCTGGGGGCTGGGGATGAGTAGCACAGGTAAGAATATGTGGGCACTTACCCGTGTGATGTACGAAATAGTTCACATTCACCCTCCAACACACAACTTGACATTGGCTCTTGAGGACCTAAGTCTCTGTGGGAGACACCGATCCCTCCCATGTTCTTTCCCAGCCAGGGTAGTACTTGCTGGGCCAGGTACACTTCCATCTGTGCTTTATCTTACTTTATTTGCATTTAATTTTCTCAGTTTAATGTCAACATGGAAGCTGGGAGCCCTACTGTAAATATATATACTGTCTTCACCAAGACCTTAACTCTTTATTTTCATACACAAAGTTGAAATTGGGAGGAGAGAGAGAAAGAGAAAGAGGGGGAGGGGAGGGTGAGAGAGGGAGAACAAGGGTTGCAGAGGGAGGGGAGGAAGGACAGAGAAACTGGAACAACTAATGCGAGCAGTCTGTTCTGCGTGTATGCACTAACCTCACTTTTATTCAGGAAGCACGTCGCCCTTTCCCTGCGCTGAGTAAGCGTCCCACGGAATGTCTGAGGTTATCTGGACACTGGTGTGGCTGTGTGTAAAGCCTTTCCCCCCCGGAAAGTGCGGGTTTGGCCCTGGGTTCCGCTGTAGGGAATGTCCCCCCGTGCGAGTGAGTGATTGATCCTAGGGCCTAATCTACCAGCAGAATTAGGCGAAGAGACCCCGACAAGTAACCGAGGGAGGAAGCGCGAACCCTAAAGAAAGGGCGGGCGGGCAGCTGCGGGACAGAACCGGAGTGTACGGGGTCTGACCGATCCTGGTGGGCGCGCTCCAGGCCCTGATGCCGGCGGAGCTCTGGGCGATGCCGGATGAGGGAGCGGCAGAGCCAGGGACGCGGGCTCGGAGGGAGGGTGCTGCCCGCACTGCTCCCGGGTAGAGGCCGGAGACGCCGCAATTGCTCCAGCCAGGGGGGCGGCTCGCGCCTTCGGTGAAATCGCCCAACGGCTCCTTTCCATAGCTTGCGGGTTGACAAAAGAATCAGGGAACAGGGCTCCTCATTACAATCTCCTTGGAGCTCTTTTTCCTTGCCACTCGGAGCTGATTTATGCGCAAAGATGCCTTGCACCTGTCCCTGGAGGAACTGGAGACAGTGGATTTGACCTTTAGCAGTAGTCGTCTACCTGGTGTCCATACGTGGGAATTACAGAAACTGGAGGTTGGAATACACACAAAAGCTTGGATTATTGCTGGAATCTTTTTGCTGTTGACTATACCTATATCGCTGTGGGTGCTATTGCTGCAACACTTAGTGCATTATACACAACCTGAACTACAAAAACCAATAATAAGGATTCTTTGGATGGTACCCATATACAGTTTAGATAGTTGGATAGCTTTGAAATATCCCAGCATTGCAATAGATGTGGATACCTGCAGAGAATGCTATGAAGCTTATGTCATTTACAACTTTATGGGATTCCTTACCAATTATCTAACTAACCAGTTTCCAAATCTGGTATTAATCCTTGAAGCCAAAGATCAGCAGAAACATTTCCCTCCCTTATGTTGCTGTCCACCATGGGCTATGGGAGAAGTATTGCTGTTTAGGTGCAAACTAGGTGTATTGCAATATACAGTTGTCAGACCATTCACCACCA